>JAPKLY010000432.1:361991-383831 GCA_026898435.1 Prunella vulgaris | reverse complement strand
TAATATATGTAGAATCATGGGTTTTATTTTATTATATATATATATATATATAATAAAATAAAACCCATGATTCTACATATATTAATTTTCATGTTATGGATCTACTGAAATTTCACAAAAAATTAATTATAAATTGAAGGTGCATGTGGATTAAAATATATATACGTAGAAAATTTTAAATCAATATGTCTTCAATGAATATGCAAATGAATGCAAAGCCTTGCCTTCGTGACTTCATATTTAGAAGCTTAATTAATAAATTAAGCAAAAACATTATGTATGATCTTTCTGAATTTTGCATGTATGGTCAGGGGCGGATCCAGAAATTAGTAGTGGGGTGGGCTGAAAAATAAATGCTTCGACACATTAAAAATTTTTACATAACAAAATATTACGATATTCACATAAGTTGTGCCCTACGAGATTTCAAAACATAAAATTCATCAATAACTGAGTCTATGTCTATATTCTTAGCAAAATCTCCCTCAAAGAAAGACGATATAAGTCCCTTTCTTTTTTTTTGTAAACTGTTGGTTCTCCATTTAAAATTCTACACATTGATAATAAAATAAATTAATTTTCTATTAATAAACAATAGTGAATTAAAACTAAATTCTCTATAATTATTTGCACCTAAACATTAGCAAATTTGATATTAAAATATTAATTTATATAAAATAAAATTAAATACACAAAATACACATTCATATTTAACAAGCCAAATACTAACATAAAAATAATTATCTTGAATGATATAGATGAAAGATTTTAAGAAAATCCTAATCCCAAAAATTCCAAAAGATTCCACTTTGTTGTTAATGATCTATAATATATTATGTTTTAAAAATTAAATATAATTATTTAATAAAAAAGAGAGAAAGATTAGATTACCTGTGTAATGCAGCCAAGAGATCCACACAACTCACGACGCTGCCTGGAAGAATAATTCTATGCTTTCAAATCTTATATATATAGATATATATTACGTATTTGGGCTTACCGCTTATGGGCCCATTGCTTAAATCATATCAAATCTAATAATAATATATATGCTTAAATCATATCAAATCTAATAATAATATATATATTAAGATTCTAATATATATTGGGTACTTAGTGTTGGGCCTGCAGTAATTAAATTTATAAACGTGGGCTGGGCTGATATTAATATATTAATTGCAAACATGTATATAAATAGGGTTGGTTTTGGGCTTCCATTGGGCTTTAGCCCAGTGCAGCTTATACATACATCCGCCCCTGTGCATGGTCAGATATGAAGGATTAATAAAGTAATCGGGGGATAAAGAAATTGGTGTACGAATACATGTTATATATAAAAAAAAAAAAAAAAAAAAAAAAAAAAAAAAACATGATTCTACTTATTAATGTATTCATATTGGTCCGTTCCAAAAAAAAAAAAATTGTGTTTGCCGAGATTTTTTTTCACTCATAATGTATTGAGTGTCAATTTTTGTCCCAAAAATTTCAACTTGTTAATTTTTATCGTAATTTTTTGGATTGTCCAATTTTTATCTCATTTTTGCAGAAAAGTAAAAGAGAACACAATTTTTGGCATTTCATCACTACAAAAAATGCGGCCTTTAGCGACCGCCAATAAAACGATCGCTAATAATCAAAATAGCGACCGCTTTTGCGACCGTCGTGGTGTTTTGGTAAAGTTTGGAAAATTTGCGACCATTAGCGGTTGCTAAATTAATTTAAAATTTTGCGACTGGTGCTTTAGCGACTGCCAAAAGCGGTCGCAAAAACGGTCGCTAGCGCGGTAAAACCCGTTTTTTTTGTAGTGCATGTTACACGTGATGATTGAATTTGAAACTATTCGACATTTTTAGTAATATAAAAAAATAAATAAAGAATACAAAAAATAAATAAAAAAACGAAGAAAATATTTGGCACCCACCTCAGCAAGGGTACCACCAAAAAGCCCCAAATTTAACTAACATGTGCGCCGTGCATGATAAAAGATAATGTTATTTTCACTTTTCGGTTAAATTGAGATCAGAATTGGACAACCTAAAGAGTTATGGGACCAAAATCAAATAGTTAAATATTTTGGGGCCAAAAGTGGACACTTGATGAGTTATGAGACTAAAAAACTTTTTATCGCAGTGTTTGCCCAAAAATAATACTCCCTCCGTCCCAAAAGACATTGCATATTTTCTGTTTTGGTTTGTCCCACAAAAAGTATGCATGCCTAAAAGTGAAAATTATTAATTATTACACTCCAATCTATCAATGCACATATAATACTAAAAAAATATACTCATTATATCTTTTTCTGAAACTACGTGCTCAAAACACAAAACAATGTCTCGTGGGACGGAGAGAATATCAACTTTGCCCTTAAAATTAATGTGCATTAACTTGAAATGAAGAAAATTTTCACAACTTGTGTGCTCAAAACTTGGTGCAAAATTCATTTGGAATGGAAGTCTTATTTTTAAATGATTAATATTTTATTGGATGTTGTGCAGCTAACAAGACCAGATCCCATGATAGTGGCATCAAAGTTGTTGGCGCGAAGAAAATTCGTGGATACAGGCAAACAATTCAATTTGATAGCTTCATCCTGGATACAGTTTATGATACACGATTGGCTCGATCATCAAGAGGATACTAATCAACAGGTAATAATTAATTAATTTTACTAATTACTAATTTCAAAATTTTCTTTCTTTTTTGAATATATGTTATTAATTCAAACTCAATTGGTTGATTTTTTTTAAATTTATGTGTGTAATTAGGTTGAACTGGTAGCTCCTGAACAAGTAGCGAGTGAATGCCCTCTCAAGTCGTTCAGATTTTACAAGACCAAAGAAATCGAAACGAATAATAGCGAAAATGGAATCAAAATTGGTTATATAAATCGTCGCACTGCATGGTGGTAAGTGTCTTTTTCATCGTTTATTATTATGGGTCACTTACATATTGGTTCAAAAAAATTACTATATTTACAAATTGGTTCAAAAAATTTGCACGGTAGTATGTTTTATTTTTTTTTACACGAAAGCATTTTTTTTTTTTTACACGGAACCAATATGTAATTTTTGTCAATTTGTTGAACCATATTGTACTTTTTACCATTATCATTTGTAGAATGGGTTCATTGAACTAAACTTCTCGTGATTTAAATTCAATTTTTACCATTTTTAATATTTGACATCATGGCCGGTCTATAATCTCATGGTTTCAATATTTGAAATAGTTATTAAGATTAAAAAAAAAATAACACATTTAACACTGTCAGACCAATTCTACAACACAAAAATATTATTATTATTATTATTGAGACAATTTCTTTTATTTTTTTGACTTATAAAAACCTAAAACTCATCTACATAATTAAAAAAAATTCATATTTATAAGAAAATATCTGTATAATTATATTTTTTTAGGGCTTCAATAAAATCAGATGTTGGAAATTTGAAAGAATTGAGAAAGATTAAAAGGGAGGAAAAATAAAAACGATCTTCAATAACATAGAATCGACAAATGTACGCCCAATCATACACCTTTTTAATATAAATAAACAACTTATTTATAAAAATCTCAACTATTTTATAATATGTGATAGCTTGATCCACTATATAATAAATTAAATTAAACTTGGTCAAAATGTATTGGGCTCTAACCACAGCATTATTGTAAGCCCAATTAGCTCATAAATACTATGGACAAGTCCAGCAACACTTTTATATATGTTTGTATTTATCATGACTCCCTTTTTCTTTTTCAATTCGAATGCATGTGTAATATAAGAAATAGGAGTATGGAAAATAATTCAAATCCCAATCACTCTTTTGCGAAACTTATTTATAATATGAAATTAATACTTTTATATGTACTCACTAACATCATATTACATATACATATATTGATATTCGTTTATAAATTTAATTGTATTCACTACATGGAGTATCAATTTGAACAAGTTTGATATTATAGTTTAGGAGAGTCTAATTTAATTTTACTCATCGAGTCATAATTATGTGTCGAACTTTAAAGTAGAATTATTATTCAAACAATTAAATCTGCATCTTTCGGCTAATAAAATTAATTAAGATAAAACTAAGTGATTAGTACGTGTGGTGGTGAAGGGATGGAAGTGCCATATATGGCAACAACGTAGAAACAATGAAGAAATTAAGGACATTCAAAGATGGAAAGCTTAAGATTTCTTCCGACGGCCTTCTTCCGGTTAACGCCGACGGAACCATCTTATCCGGCGACGTCCGTAACATGTGGGCTGGTTTAGCAATACTCCATGCTCTCTTTGTCCAAGAACACAACGCCGTATGCGATGCTTTAAAGGTACATTATATATACCCCTCCATCTTATAGAAATTTGCACCCCACGGGACAGAACATTTTCTAAGGATATACGAAAATTTCAGTATTAAGTTGGTAATTATGGATGCATGTTGCAGAAGGAGTACCCTAATCTAAGAGATGAGGAACTATATGGTTATGCAAGGGTGGTGACGGCAGCTGTGATCGCCAAAATCCACACCATTGATTGGACTATCGAGCTTCTTAAGACCGATATGTTGCGCGCTGGAATGAGAATAAACTGGTAAATATATATATATATATATAGTTTGAATTATTTATACTGATTAAAAAATAGACTTGAATTGTACGAATGGTGCTGCAGGTATGGATTGTTGGGAAAGAGGATAAAGGATAGATTTGGACATGTCGGGATATCTGAACTGAGTGGATTCGTGGGATCAAACAAGGCGGTTGATCATGGTGTCCCATATTCATTAACTGAGGAATTCGCCAGTGTTTATAGAATGCATCCTCTCTTACCAGACACTCTTGCCCTTAGAAACATTGATGCCCCATCTGGCCCTAACAAGTCTCCTCCCTTCTCTAAACAGTATGCATGCAATTTCTTTCTTTATTTAATTTCAATCATTTAATTATCCAATAATATATATATAATGACACCTTAATTTTAAATAAATAATAAGTAATGTAAATTAATCTTAATAATATTGTTTTGGCATTGAAATACAGAATGAAAATGGAGGAGTTGATTGGTAGAGAAGGAGCAGAGAATTTGTCAAAAATAGGGTTGACAAAGCTAATGGTGTCGATGGGGCACCAATCTTGTGGTGCACTTGAACTCTGGAATTATCCGCTGTGGCTCAGAAACCTCATTAGCCAGAACGTCGACGGCTCTGATCGCCCCAATCCAATTGACCTGCCTGCCCTCGAAAGTATATATATATATATATATAACTTCTCTACACCTCCTACATATATATATATATATATACACACACAATTACAAACAAATTAATTAAATTAATGAAAGCAAGATATTCGGATAAATTAATTAAAGATGAAATTATTTTATTTGTCTTGAACCTGTATTTTGAGTTTAAAAATATTTTATGAAAAGTGACTCCAAATTATATATTAAATTATTTTAATTAAATGCAGTTTATAGAGACAGAGAGAGGAGCGTGGCAAGATACAATGATTTTCGACGTGGAATTCTGCTGAAGCCCATCTCAAAATGGGAAGATTTAACAGATGATAAAGAAGCAATCGAAACCCTGCGTGACGTGTACAATGATGACGTGGAAGAGCTTGACCTTCTAGTTGGCATGCTTGCTGAAACTAAGATCAAAGGCTTTGCCATCAGCGAGACAGCTTTCATCATTTTCCTTCTCATGGCTTCAAGGTTTACTTTTTACCACATACTAGCTCCTTTTATAAATTAATTAGCACCTAGTAATTTCTTTCATCTTTCACAAAAAACTTATTTCAACTCACTTTGTCAATTATCACTATTAATATTTATACATTATCACTGTTATACATACATGCTATTACTGTTAAAAAATCAAGTGTACTTTTATAATAGTGATCGTATGTATAAATAACCGTCATAGTGATTATACATAACAGCTATACAAATTCATCTAAACTCGGGTTCACAAGCGTCATCTTTTATTTTCACACGAATCATATCATCGATGGGGAAATTATATTTTACATCTGCCTTCTAACTTTTTCCAAGTTCACATTTGGTCTTTATGTTCTTAATTTCTCAATTATGATCATTTTATTATTATTTTTTTACCAAAAAAAATGTCCAAATGCTTATATGTGCGACATTCCAAGTCAATAAATAAAGTTTTATAACACACAATTTTTAAATTAAATAAGATTCATGTCAATGGGGAGAAATCTCGTTTTTAGGCTATAGACAAAGAGAGTGCAATCGTGGTGGACCTTATTTATTGACTTTAAGTGCCACACGAACACTACGGATGGACAATGTATAAATCTAGGGTGTGTTTTTAAAAAAAAAAAAAAATCATTGAAAATGGTCTTTTCTAATAACAAAAGAATCATAATTAAAAAATTAAGAAGATAAAAGATCATATATGAATTAACACAAAGTTATAGGATCATTTATGATATTTTCCATCATATGTGTGTATTCAATTGAACCATCATATATAATCTTGGGTCCATGTGACTATATATCTAAAATATAAAATTGACACTTATTTAATGTTTGATGATAACTGCAGGAGGTTGGAGGCAGATAAGTATTTCACAAGTGAATTCAATGAAAAAACGTATACAAAGAAAGGATTAGAATGGGTAAACACAACAGAAAGCCTGAAAGATGTGTTGGATCGGCATTACCCGGAGATGAGCCAAAAATGGATCAACTCTACCAGCGCTTTCTCCGTCTGGGATGCACCACCTGAACCATACAATCCCATCCCACTCTATCTTCGACTTCCAAACTAAGTATCATTTAATTTAAATTTGTGTGTTATCAATTATTTGTTGTGTGCATATAAGAATTCCATTTGTTACATTTTGGTTGGTAAGTTGTAAGTTGTATTTTATAATATTTTGTGATGATTTGAATGTCAATAAAATTTAGCTTCAAAGTGTAATGATCTTGTAAAACTTGGTCATTGTTGGGTTGCTTGTCTTCTTATACGACTCACTCATTCGGATTAATGGACATGGGTTCTGCCTCACATCATAAGTCAACAACAACACACTCAAACTCATAGTGGTCATTCCTATCCAAGATTGAAATGCCTACAAAATTAAAACTTGCCCCAATTTTAGAAGCAGAATTCGCAAATTAATTAAAGTATCAATTTTTACACTTGAAAAAATTGCTTCAGTGCGAGGGTGAACTATTTTCTATGGATGAGAGAAAAGAAGATTAATGCTTCGATTAAAATGGGAAGATATTGTTTGATGGAATATGTTGTATTAGATGCTCAAAATTGTAGTTTCTCCGCGGAGGTAATGAAGGCACACCATCTATGTGAATGTATTTATAGAGCGAGGGAGAAGAAAAAGGGATCTCATTGTGTTAGTCGTTACATGAGAATCAGAGCAAATTCTAGAAGATTTAGAAATAGTGTTTGTGTGTACATATATGAGAAGAATTAAGGCTAATTTTTCATGGGACAAAGCATAAGAGCTTTGGTTTGATCATTTCAAAGCTATCGGCCAAATGTTTCAGACGTGAACTGAGGGTTGTGGTTGAGCTAGTTAGGAATACATATCTTTAGTTGCCATTGTGATTTGAGAATTAGCCTTTAACTCGCCATGCCATCACGAATAGGGAAAAAGACTGCAAATTTTATTTGAGAAGCCTACAAATTACCATTATTGGTTGTGATGGCCGCCGTGAGATTTGTTAATTTACAGAGTGTCTTTAACGGTGGTTAGGTTGCGGTGGCTGGCGGTTGTTTTCAAATATATATATATATAGAGCATCCCACCTAACGGCTACAAGAGTTGGTGTTTCCGACGATGTACGGGGTTCATCGTGAATGCCGCTTTTTTGTTTGGAACAAATGGCAGATGACCTTGCATTTTCTATATAAAGGAAGAAGGATATGTATATAAAATCAATTTAGGATTTAATTTTAATTATGAAAAATTTGATGGTCATGGGCTTCAATTTTGGGCCAACTTATTCCTACAATAGGCTTGGGTCGTGTAATCAGTTGGGCTAATTCATCCTTACAGCTTGGCCCATGCAGTTGGGCCAATTTATTTTACCAAAAAAGAAGTCCAAATATTTATACGTGCGATATTTCAAGTCAGCAAATAAAGTTTACATCACACATTTTTTAAATTAAATAAGATTCATGTCAATGGGGAGAAATTTCATTTTCAACCTATGGATAAATGGAGTGCGACCAAGGTGGACCTTATTTATTGACTTAAGTGCCACACGAACACTACGGATGGGCAATGAATAAATTTAGGGTGTATTTTTAAAAAAAAATCATCGAAAATAATCTTTTCTAATAAGAAAAGAACCATAATTAAAAAATTAAGAAGATAAAGAATCAAATATGGATTCGGGCAGAGTTATAGGATCATTTGTGATATTTTTCCATCATATGTGTGTATTCAACAAAACCATCGTATATAATCTTGGGTCCATTTGTTAAAGAGTCGGGAAGAGATTGAATATATATCTAAAACATAAAAATGACGCTCAATTAATGTTTGATGATAATTGCAGGAGGTTGGAGGCAGATAAGTATTTCACAAGTGAATTCAATGAAGAAACATACACAAAGAAAGGGTTAGAATTGGTAAACACAACAGAGAGCCTGAAAGATGTGCTGGATCGGCATTACCCGGAGATGAGCCACAAATGGATCAACTCTACTAGCGCTTTCACCATTTGGGATGCACCACCTGAACCATACAATCCCATCCCACTCTATCTTCGACTTCCAAACTAAGTACTTTTTTATTTAAATTTGTGTGTTATTAATTGTTTGTAGTATGCATATAAATTCAATTGTTACATTTTGGTTGGTAAGTTGGAAGTTGCATTTTACAAAGTTTAGTGATGATTTGAATGTCAATAAAAATTAGCTTCAAATTCTAGTGATCTTGTAAACTTAATCATTTTTGGGACCTGCCTTCTTATACGACTCGCTTATTCGGGTTAATGGACAAGGGTTCAACCGACTGTTTGACAGACTTTAAACCGGTGTGACAAGAAAGCACAAAATGACCCTATAGTTGTAGGATTGCTCTTCAACATCAATCGTCTCTCAACTCTCTCTCACGTCCATGTTGCTCACCAAAGAGAGGAGAAAAAAACAGTATTTATATGAAGGCTACTAACTATATTAGGGTTGGAGAGAGTGAGCTCAAAGTTTGACCAAATTCGCCAAAACCTAATTGGGTTGAAGCCCAACAAATTCTCCACCTTTTTTTGTCATTCCCATCAACACCAAAATACACTTCACAAACAACACACACAGCACAGTCAAAACAAAGTAGTAAATTTAGTACAAGATATGAATAATAAATACAAGATAAGTTATTAAGAGTGAACACATCTTCAAACAACATGAAGAACATAAGACACAAACAAAATAATTTAGTTACACAAGCCATATAAGGAGCAGGAGACATTCCTAATCAATAGAAATAAAGTTCAATGTTCTCATGCAAGCCTAATTATTCACAGAGACACTTAGTACCCATATGAAGGATTGAATTCTGATACATGTTATATCAAAAAAAAAAAAAAAAATTGGTGTACGAATACATTTTATATCAAAAAAAAATAAAAATACATGATTCTACATATTAATGTATTCATGTTGGTCCACTCCAAAAAAAAACACCTTGTGTTTGCCGATAATTTTTTTTTTTTTTGTTCATAATTTATTGAGTGTCAATTTTTTGTCCCAAAAATTTCGACTCATTAATTTTTGTCCCGCATTTTATCTTCTGTACCCTTGCTTGGATTGTTAAAAATTTTATCTTCTGTACCCTTGCCTGGATTGTTAATGTTGAGATGTATGATTTGGCTTCAAGTCGAAGAAATAACTAATCGGGCTTCAATATATGATCAACACCAATATTCATCATTTATATTTCAATTGGCATGCATAAAAAATAAATCAGAAATTTCTAAATAATTTATTTCAGTCTAAAAAAATTCTATTTCGCCTAAAACTTCGAACTGCAATTCATTTAATCCATTTCTATTGTGTTGATTTATGAAATAGATTATTGCTTAGCAGCAGCATCTATATATGTTAGAGCATTACTTACACATGACTTTGCCTCTGCCTATATATCAAAACTTGACACATAATTACAAGAATATCATCACATCACCAGACAAAAGATTTCGAGAAACGAACACCGATAGACAATACTACCTAACAAGAAATTGAGGAAGTCCACTCTCTGCTTTAAGAGAGACGATTATAAATGTCTGTGACAATACTTTCCCATGTCTAAGATCACTAAAGGCCGTAGATTGTCTTAACCTGATCAGTTCCAGAAACGAATTCATCATCTAACAATGGAATTGTTTTCCAAACCATCAGCTTTCTTGGACTATTTCTTTCGCCTAAAAGCAAAAGGGAAACAATTTATCTTTCATGAAATGCAGTCTTACGACTTTCTTTTTAGTCATTGACGTACCTTCAGAGGCAGCATGCTTCTCAGTGCAAATGGCTGCGTAATGTGAACTTGCCAACTCCAAGAGCGAAAATTGCCAACTTCTTACATCATCGAAAGAATCCACAACTATATCAGAAGCCTGTGAGCAATGTTTTCATATTAGCAGCTGAAATAATTGATCATGTGTTGCAACTTTCAAAGGATAATAGCATCTATCTAGCATAAAATAGGGCACCTAAGTCTTAGAAAACATAGTATGCCTAGTTTTTTTGTGATATATTTTTCAAGGCAGCATATGGATAAAGAAGATTTTGCACAAACGTCAAGTCCAGGAACATAAACAGAGGACCATATTGCAACTGCACATTGATAACACAGTAGTAAACTGCAATCTTCTTCAGAAATTGAGCTTCCTTTAATATTTCTTTCTAAATCTTACATTAACATTTCCGAGACAAAACCTGAGTACAGATAACATTCTCCAACTAAAAGCCAATAAGAGATTCATCATAAACCTTAGTACTTGTGTCATCCTTGAAGCGAATGGTAAAGGTTTTGAATGGTGCACCGGAGAAGCCTTTTCCTAGAGCTTTCACATATGCCTCCTGAAAACAAAAAATGTACAGTGAGAAGCCAAGTAACGGTTTTTTTTAACAATTTGGTTCATTTATACACTTCAAACGGAACCTCAATTGATTCAATTGACAATCAGACCTTGAGCGTCCATAGTTTGATGAACTCCATTTGCTGAACTTGTGGGTCAGAAATGGCAGCTAAGCATTGAACTTCATATTCTGAGAAATAACGTCGAGCAAATGACAAAGTGTTGTGTTTAGTACGTCGATGTTTTTCTTCCACATCAATGCCAATCTACAGCGGGAAACAACCATACACATATTTACGTTTACGTAAAGAGCACTCATTAAAAGATCTCAACAATGAGAAAATTTACATAACTAACTTGAGAATTGATTGTCACTCCACATGCTACCAAAGAGGAAGTGTGTGATATATTGAAATGCAATGGAGGTGGGTCCAAATCATCGATTTCTTGCCAATGAACCTGGCAACAGAGCTCAATGGTGGAACGGAATTTCTCATTATGCAAGATGCAGGGTCCTAAAAAGTAATGTAGAATTAAACTTAACCTCAGGCTTTCCGTGTATGTTTTTCTGGAACTTTAGTGCTCTCGGATCAATCCTTGAGTTTATCTGATCTACCAAAAACCAATATGATCATCAGTGCTAAATGGTAATCAAGTGGAGTTTTTTCTAATCATGAAAGCCCTCTATACAAAAAGTGTGAAAATGAATATGAACATGATATTCCCAGCTCTAGTTAATGTCCAGAAAGATTCCATTCGAACAAGTAAATGTTCAGCTTAATCACTAAAGTAAATGTGAATCCAAAATGGGAAAATGCAATTGAAAAAAACTGTTGGAATCAATAAAATTGATAGTGTCATACATTTGGCAATTGTAGTGCGAACCAAAGCGCGTGCGAGCAACGCACCCTTCCTCAGCTCCTCTCCCTGCATTCGCAGCACAGTCTCCCTCTCACATGGCGATAAAATGTCAAAATACTGCTTTAACAAAGATTCACTCTTCACTTCACTCGGTTTTACGTACCACAGATGCGCCTCCCTGAAAGAAAAAGAAAAAGAAATTCAATTTTAATGTGTACCAACAGATAATTTTTAGGGCAAACAATTAATGAGCAAAATCAAAGAGATTTACGTTGGAGCAGGGAGTTGAATGGGATTCAGAGAGTGGGAAGGGAGGAATGCTGTGTCAAAGCAATTCAACCTCATTCTCCAAACCCCACTGCGCATGGATCGCAGAGATTAATTAATGGAAATTGAACCGTCCGGAGCTTGAATTGAAAAACTCACGATCCTTGTTCGACGGAGGAAACAACGAGAGGAGGAATTCGACAATTACACTGTGGAATTGAAACAAAACAAAATTCTCAATCACTCAATACCCAAGTAACAAGCCTTGAAATTCTGGAACGGTTCAATGTTTCAAACGGCACATTATTCTTCAGCCCTACAGTTTCAGCTATATAACTGGATGCGTAATTCCACATCTTGCTCCTAGCTAGGAGGACTGAAAAATGAATGTTTCCATTCCTAAGAGGTTAAAACAACAGAGAAGCAAATGGCTATAGTCATCGAGAAATGAATGAATTAATATAAAGTTCACTTTCAAGTACCTAGCTTCTAGAGAAGATATCATGTATGTCTTCAGAATCATGATAGAAGATATATCTGTAAATTTAAGTGAAGCTGTTAAGCCATTTTGTTTCCATTAGCTTATAACTATCAGAATTTGTTTTAGCACCTTCCCGCTAGTGCCTAAGATACCTCATAAGAGCAATCTAACTTCTCATATTAAAATAAAAATAAAATGAATCTATGCAGAATAGTCCTGAGAGACCAGACAATGCAAACTCAAGAAGGTTTCAGTGGAGAGAACTCTGATAGGAACACACACTGTGACTTTGACCGCGGAAAACTGAAGAATCCATCATACTTCATCTATTTGAGAGCTACGGGCATGTTTCCTTACCCCTTCAAGTTCCTATACTCATACCATTCCTTGCTATTTTACCAAGCATCCCCTATTTTTTTTCTTTAGATCAATGCCACAATGAGGCCGATCAGTAGCTCAGGTCGGAACATCGTCAAATTCTTCAGAATCACCACTTACTATCATAAAATTCTTCAGAATTCGATGTCAATAACACAATATAAAAAAAAACACTAATTATTGAAAGCACAAATTCACGCCAAAAAAGAAAAGTAGAAGCCGGCGGACCTTTCGAGTGATGATAATCAAGTAACTGAATGTCAAAGTATCAAATCATTGAATCAACAAACAAAATACAATAAAAAGGAAACAAAAATCAATTAAGAATCAAATAACGAGATCAACCGACCAAGAAAAGGACTGAAGAAGACTAAGAAGGAAGACTTACCGATTGATCGGAAATAATCGAGTGGAACTCTGTTCCATAAAATCAGAGAAACTAAAACCCCACCAAATACAACGAACCTGAAGGGAAAAGCTGCGATGGATTATTCGACGACATGAACACGGAATTTGCAAATGCTGGAGGGTTTTATCAAATCTGGGGTTTGATTCTAAAATTGGGTGGGGGGGGAGGGTGACTGACAAATCTCATTTATGAAGCTCACTTATGAATGATGACAGTGAAAGTTTGAAACTGGTGGTTATATTCTCTGGAGTCCCATGGAATAGGCTTCGTAGTGGATTTACTGTTTAAATTTGGGCCATGTTATTTGCATAGGACCAGGATATAAAATATATGACACAGGTTATACGCACCCATGTTTCGGAACGGATCATCTGCTGGTTCAATAACCCAGCACACAATACTGGGCACTGAAACAGTGTTGTACATAATTATTTTTTTTCTTCTTTTGATCAGAATATAGATAAGGAGGAGAAATATATGAAATAATGAAGACTATTTCAAATGTTGACTTATTATTAGTGATTTCATATTAAATAACAAATTATATACGTGGAACAAAAAATAACATCTGAATAATTCAACAACAATAATATGAAATAACGAAAGACTATTTAATATTCATGTTTATTATTTTAATATTTTATAAATATTATAATATGATTTGTTAATTTTAATATGATTTTATTATTCCAGGTGTAATTTTAATATTTATCACAATTAATAAAAAATATTTATATCATATTTATATTTTCATTATGAATGTTGAGTAGTGGGTAGTTTAAATTCCATATATCTCTCCTCTTTATCTATATTCTGATAAAAAAAAAAAATTATATACGACACTGTTTCAGTACCCAGTATTATGTGCTGGGTTATTGAACCAGCGGAGGATCCGTTCCCCCCATGTTTGTCTGCAGTACACACACCTCACAAATTATCAATTTTATTTTAAAATTTTTAATTTCTCTTTATTTTTTCATGTGTACCCACCTCCTCTTTTTTCACAATTTCTTTCCTCTTTTCTTCTCACATTCTTCTCTCTCGCTTCTCTTTTCTTTTCTCACATTCACTACATAGTTCTATATTATCCCATTAAAACTGCGTAATTTCCCACAACTCGTCTACTCTCCACTAAATTTTATCTCAAACTTCAACGATCGTGCATCCTTTTAATTTTTCGAATCACACCTTCTTTTATTTATTTTTTTGAAAAATTTCAAAATATAATCAAAAAATTAGTTTGGATTGTTTGAAAAGATATTTTAATTTTTTTATTTATGACTCCCTCCGTACATGAATCTTTTTCCCATTTCTTTGTGGGCACGAGATTTAATAAAAAATAGTATTATATTGAAATGATAGATAAAATAAGGGAAAAGTAAGAGTATTGTGGGGCCCAAAATTTTATTATGAGTGTAGGTTGTTTCAAATAAGAAAATGGGAAAAATTTTGTGGACAAACAAAAAAGAAAAGTGAGAAATTATTTAGTGGACAGAGGGAGTATTTGTTTTGTTCTTTTCATTTCACAATTTTATTTTATTTTTGGAAAAATTTCACCTTTCAAACAAAAACTAGTTGATTTTTTCTACTTAATTTTTGCTTATTATTTCCTATTTATTTGGGATTTTTGTTAGTTTTAAAAAAATAATTATATCGGTATTTTATAAAAATATTTAGTTATCCTTTGGGGATTTTTTTTCCATAATTAAGGTGGGTGTACACATTTAAGGAGAAAAAAGTCAAAGAATATTTATTTTTTATATACTTATTTTATAATTAATAAAATGGTAAAGTGTGTGTACTTATAACGAAAATGGGTACATATAATCTGGGCCAAAATATATAAGATCCAAGAGAACACTAGAAATATATAGGCCCACATAATATTTTTATTATTAGAGTTTCTTTGGGATCCAAAGGTAATACAATTAATCTCATCTTGGGAAGTTATTTCAAATAAAATTGTACACCAGTGATTGAGATGAGGAAATATATATTTTTGATTCAGATACATATATCTCCTATCAAACAGTAATATAATAATTGAATCATTATAAAAATATTAAACTATTTAAACTATATCTTATCAAATAGTGATACAAAAATAACCTATATTTAACCATAAAATACAAAATACTAAAAATTAATGTATATTTTTCGCTTAATTGTGGATTAGTTTGTGTTTTAAGTGATTTAATTTTTCTTTTAATTGATAAGATATAATTGAAATAAAAATCACTTTTGTGTTGATATGGAGTTTAACTCATTAAAATAGGTAATGTTTGTTAAATATTTTAACTATCCGCAAGTGTACGGTGTAGCTGTAGTATCCACAAGCAAGTTTTCAGTGTATCCCATAGAGACTAATAACTATTGATTTAAGTACTAAGACTATGAAATACTATTTTATCTAGAAAATCAAATAGGAGTGGTTGGGTTTTTTTTTTAAATAACTAAAACTAAGAATAACAAAAGAAATAACAATAATAAGAAAATATTCACAGACAATGGTTTTGGTTAATCACACAAATTGCACTCAAATGGATTCACCTAATTTACTATCAAACTCTTCCTATAAGATGTTATCTAAAACCATATATTGTCTCTCTCGAGATCAATACACACGTTGATTGAATTAGCCATGCTAACGTCTCCGTTCAACACAACTTAGATGTTATAATTCAACTCCTAAAAGCTCAAGAACCAATTATTTTTCACAATTAATCACCTAATCTCCCGATTATACAATTAATCATGTCAATTATTCAAGACATATTGTGGAGTCTCATCTCTCGAATCTCAACTCAACAAATCACATATGTAAATACAATGGCCAATTGTCAAAGCATTCAAGACATAACCAATAATTGAATAAGGAGTGAAAAATAGATAAACTAAATAAATATCAGCATCCTACAAATTACATAAATCAACTTACTCACATATCCGTGAATAAAGAGTTTAGCCGGACATGGTTTCCAAACAATCCATAGACAAATTGTATAAAAATATTGTTTAACTAGTAAAAAAATAAAAACAAGATAAAGATAGAAGGACTTGAGAGCCGTAAGAATCTGTCGATCACTTCCGTCTTCGTCGTACTCTAAGTCTTCACTTGCCTTGATCGTGTGAATGGTGATTGCCTTCGTATCTCTCGAACCAAAGGACTCCGGATGGTGCTCTTGCTCTCAAAATATGAATTATGCTCTCAAGGAATGAATATGATGTTCCAAAATTCGTACAACCTCTGGTATATATAGATAAGGAAACCCGATAGCCCAAAAGGAAGAATTGAGATGAAACATGTGTTTGGAAGAATCCAGATATGTTGGAAGAATATCCTAATTATGTGTTTATATGGCTGAATTAATCTCTGTATTCTTCCAAACAACGGGGAAGAATTTGAACTTTCCATCGGCAATGTGCGCCCGAACACCAGGTTGCGCGTCATGTCTATAATCTCCCGATTTCAATATTTGAAATAGTTATTAAGATTTAAAAAAACACAGTTAACACTATTCGACCAATTGTACGGCTGGCACATAACATTTTTAGATCCTTCGTATTTATTAAAAATATAAAAAAAATATTATTATTATGGAGAAAATTTCTTTTATTTTTTTTACTTATAAAATCCTAAAACTCGTCTACATAATTAAAAAAAATTCATATTTATAAGAAAATATCTGTATAATTATATTTTTTTAAGGCTTCAATAAAATCAGATATTGAAAATTTGAAAGAATTGAGAAAGATTAAAAGGGAGGAAAAATAAAAACCATCTTCAATAACATAAAATCGTCAAATGTACGCTTAATCATACACCTTTTAATATAAATAAACAACTTATTTATTAAAATCTCAACTATTTTATAATATGTGATAGCTTGATCGACTAACAAATTAAATTAAACTTAACCAGGTGAGTTAGCTCACCTGGCCACCGGGCTTCTCACTTGAGTGAGTGATCCGGGTTCGATTCCCTTTGGGAACGAATAGGAGAGAGATATAAGGTTGATTTGGAGATATGAGTGTATGGAGACTTTGGTGTACTAACTTCTAACCATGCTTGCTGAAACTAAGATCAAAGGCTTTGCCATTTTCCTTCTCATGGCTTCGAATTCAAGGTTTATTTTTTACCGCATACTCCTTTTATAAATTAATTAGTACGTAGTAATTTCTTCAATCATTGAACTCGAGTTCACGGTGAAGTCGGTTTGTAAATTATCAATATCATATGTATACATTAACACTATTATGGATAATCAATATCACGGTTATGCATACATACTATCACTATTAAAAAATCAACTATATTTTTGTAACAGTGATCATATATATGAATAACAGTGACGGTGGTTATATATAATAGTGATACGAGTTCATCTGAACTCGGGTTCACAAGTTTCATCTTTTATTTTCACACAAATGATATAATCGGTGGGGAAAATATATATTACAACTAGCCTTTAACTTTTTCCAAGTTCACGTTTGGTCTTTTATGATCTTAATTTTTCAATTATATTTTTTACCAAAAAAGAAGTCCAAATATTTATACGTACGACATTTCAAGTCAATAAATAAGTTTACATCACACAATTTTTATATTAAGTAAGGTTCATATCAATGGGGGAGAAATCTCATTTTTATAAAGTTGTAAGTTGTATTTTTATAAAGTTTTGTGATGATTTGAATGCCAATAAAATTTAGCTTCAAAGTGTAATGATCTTGTAAACTTGGTCATTGTTGGGTCACCTGGCTTCTTATACAACTCACTCATTCGGATTAATGGACAAGGGTTCTGCCTCACATCAACACACTCAAATTCATAGTGGTCATGTCTATCCAAGATTGAAATTCTTGCAAAATTAAAACTTGCCCCAATTTTAGAAGCAGAATTCGCTCTTAAAAGTATCGATATTTACACTTGAAAAATGCTATTTTCTGTGGATGAGAGAAAGAAGATTAATTCTTCGATTGAAGTGGGTAGATATTGTTTGTTGGAATATGTTGTATTAGATGCTCATAATTGTAGTTTCTCCGCAGAGGTAATGAAGGCACGCCATCTATGTGAATGGATATATATATATATATATATAGGTATATGTAGAGCAAGAGAAGGAAAATGGATCCCATTGCGTTTGTCGTTACATGAGAAACAGAGCAAATTCTAGAAGACCAAAAGGGTTTAGAAATTGGTGTTTATGTGTTCATATATGGGAAGAATTAAGGCTGATTTTTCATGGGACAAAGCATAAGAGCTTTGGGAATGAAGGCTGTCGGTTTGATCATTCCAAAGCTATCGGCCAAATATTTCAGACGTCTTGAACGGTGATTTGGTGGCGGTGGCGGCCGTTTTCATTTTGAGAAGCTTATAAATCTCCTTCAGGTCATGGACAAATATATATATATATATATATATATATATATATATAGCAAGCCCAACTAGGGATGACAATGGGGCGGATTCAAACCCGGACCCGCCACGAACACGGCTAAACTAGAGCCGTCAAAATGGGTTGGGCCCGTTGGGCCAGCCTGCCCCGCCATAATAAAATGGGGGTTGGGCCAAACATTTCTAAGCCCGTATAGAGGCGGGCCTAGACGGGCTAGCCCGTTTGGGTTGCGGGTTTGGCGGGTCGGCCCGCGGGTTGGGGCGGGCCAGCCCGCCAGTGCGTATATATTATATATGTATATATATACACATTAATATATACATATTATATGATATTTTAATTAATTTTTAAATTTAGAAATTTTATTATACATTTTATTAATTATTTCCAAACAAAATAACAAATTATTGTGCTCCTCTCACAAAAAAAAATAAAACTAGTAGCTAAGTTTCAAACCGATGTTGCCACAGTTAAATAATGTTGTCCCTTCACGTAGTCCTCCAGCTCTCTTTCGTAGTTAATTGTCGTTGTCAAAATGATTTTTATGATGTAATGATTGATAAATTTTGAGAGACTTTATGGTTTGTGCTAAGTTTATGTCTTAACATTATTAATTTATTTTGTGAACTTTATTTTATGCGATTTGTAATATATTTGACAAACTTTATTTTATGAGATTTGTGATTCTTGTGGCGAGATTTTAGTTATAAATTTATTATGTTACTATTTTATTTAATAAATTTAGTTGAAATATTAGTTCATAATATTTTTTTTTTAAAAGGAAAAAAATTGGGATGACCCGTTAAAACCCGCAGCCCGCCATTAAATGGGTTGGGTTGGAGTTTTTGCGGCCCGCCATATTTTCAGTCCGCCTCGCCCCGCCCCGCCAAAATGCGGGCTTTTGCGGGTTTAGGCCCGCCCCGCCCCGCCCCGCATGCCCGTTTTGACAGCTCTAGGTCAAACGGGTCACGGGGTGGGTTTGAACCCGTTTGACCAAAAATCCGTCGGGTTTGGGACGGGTCTTGGTATTAGGTGGACCCGCCCCGAACCCGCCATATATATATATATATATATATATATATATGTGTGTGTGTGTGTGTGTGTGTGTGTTAATTAAATATATAGTTAAATAAATTTATTATATTATATGTATAATTAAATATATAAAAATGAGGCTATTTATTAACATATTCATTAAGTTATTAGATTAGATATGTGCATAAAGTCATGAGCAAAAATTATACAAACTATAGTTTATTAATTTTTTTATTATTTTAATTTCAATGAACAACATATGTGTGATTTAAATATATAGATTTAATAAGTTGAAATTTGGATTATTTTGCATATTTATTGTTGTTTGAATCATTCATATGCATATTAATGTTATATTTTAAAATTTATTATATTTTGTGTAATGCATTTGATATTTATGATAAAAATAAAATAAAATAAAAAATAGACGGGTAGGCGGGTCGGGGCAGGTAAAACCCGTCGGGTTCATGGGACGGGGCGGGGCGGGTCTCGGGTCCTAAAAAATTTTGGCGGGGCGGGTCCTGGAACAGGCCAAACCCGTCCCAGACCCGCCCCGTTGCCATCCCTACACCCAACCTAACGGCTACAAGAGTTGGTGTTCCCGATGGCATACGGGTTCATCGTGAATGCCGCTGTTTTGTGTGGAACAAATGGCATATGCTCGTGCGTTTTCTATATAAAGGAAGAAGAATATGTATATAAAATCAATTTAGGGTTTAATTTTTAACTATGGAAATTTTGATGGTCATGGGCTTCAATTTATTCCTACAATAGGCTTGGGTCGTGTAATCAGTTGGGCTAATTCATCCTTACAACTTGGCCTATGCAATTGGGCCAATTTATTTTGTCAATTAGTTGGAGGGCTCCTTCCTTTTCTTTAATTCAACTGAAATTCTATAGTCTATGTATTAGCAGTGGAATCATCTATATCCCAAAAATTAATTACCTAATCAAGACGAGAAAAGACTCAAAGGCATGCAGAGCACCCTTAACGACTTCAGAATATACTCGGGCAAGATCTTTTTACTCATCCTAGTCAATTTGCTCTCAACTTACTTACTATTAATGTGTCACACTTTGTTAAGTTAAGCATATCAAAAGTAGGGGCAATTTTCGTGGTACGATTATTCTTAAGTCTGGGCCTAAGTACATAAATGATTGGGCAAAGTCCAAAAACAATATTGTAAAGCTAAGAGCACGAGCATCGTCCAGGTCTGAGAGGACGGGCATGCTCTAGGTTTGGGAGCACGAGCATGGTCCAGGTCCGGGAGCACAAGCATGGGCCAGGTCTGGGAGCACGTGCATGGTCTAGATCTGAGAGCACGAGCATGGGCCATGTCTGCGAGTACAAGCATGCCTCAGGTCTGCGAGCACAAGCAAAGAGGATCTTCTGTTTTAAGAGAAATGTAAACATTACAAGAGTAATTATAGTCATCATGCATGATTTGTGGCATGATTTGCAGCATTTATTTATTAACTGATAACTATACATGAAAGTTGTTAATTGTGATAGGGAGATTTTCAAATATGAAATGTGTTGATGTGAGTGTTGAGGCCAGTATGGATCACATCGGAAATCACACCCATCCTCCAGGAAATTCGTTCTAACGACTAACTTTTTAGTGTTGTTCAAATATTTGTCCTTGGTGTTGTTACAGGTCAACGACAGTTATTTTTACACGTCCCAGAATATTCATGACATGCCTGGAATGATCCGGAAACAAGGAAGTTAGAGTAGAGGTTATTCAATTGGAAGGTGGTTACCTCAACTCCTAAAAAAGTGGATCTCAACTTCTCTCTATTATATCCACTAATCTGATGGACGGATTCACATTCCACGCCTATAAATAGATGAGCAAGACGTCCAGAAAGATAAGAGAGATACCACACTACATACTGAAGCATCGCGCAAAAATTAGAACCACTTTACAGTTTC
>JAPKLY010000432.1:305464-361981 GCA_026898435.1 Prunella vulgaris | reverse complement strand
GTCCAATAGTCATAGTATGAAATTTATACTATGAGATGTACTTTCATATAATTAATTAAATAATTGTGAAACACTTACATATATATATTATCTCACATGAATTATATATTAATAAAAATTTTTTTAAGAAAATTAATAAATGACAATTAGTTGGAGAATAAAATAAACTTAATTTAAAGTTATACCATATTTTATTTCATATTAAAATATTATCAATATATTATCGTGTATCGCTCGGGATATAAAATATTATTAATTTTACATTAAAAAAATATAAAAGGAATTTTAAATTCATTTTCTCCCCTCATTTGTTTTGTAGACCATTGACTCTCGCCCATAAGCTGTAGGCTACTGCCTAGAGATCTTAAATTGGTAGCGGGTTTAGCCCTGAAAATGATAGGGTTAGGTTCTATCATATAATGGACCTTATAAAATCGGGTTTTTGGTCCTGATAGTTTAGCCCGTGGGCTAAACGGGCTAGCCCGCCAGTTTCACGGGCTGACCCGTTAGCCCACTTATTTTTTAATATTATTTATTAATTATTTATTTAACTATATAATTTATATTAAATTGGAATAGGTAATCTACTTAGTAAATTCTTATCTAATAAACTTACGAAAAAGCAAACATGCTTATTAAATTATTAACTTAAACTATTATTAATTATTAATCTAACTAAAAATATACGAACAAAAGTTAACATTGAATTTATAGTTGGTAATTTTTTTAATTCATAGATAATTTATTTTTATTAAATACTTACTAATTTATTTATTTTTTTACATTTTTTAGATGTTGATGATGATGATATTGAAATAGAAGAAGATGTTTTATCATTGTCCAAGAAAGGATCTAATAACAAAGATTAAAGAGTTTGGAGATATTTTATTAAATTTTAAATTATTTATTAATGTTAGAACTTTGTGAATTATGTATTGATATAATTTTCATAAATCTATGTACAATATTTGAATAATTTCGTAATATGATTATGACTTTGTATTTTATATTAAAATTTAATTTTTTTATCCCGAGCCTGTTAGTATTTCATTTAGCCCGCAGATCATTAGAGTTAGAGTTAGATCCCTAGTATTAGTGGCTCGATAAAAACAAACTGTTAAAACTCGGGACATTTTAGGCTAGCAGCCCTATAGGGCTGACCCAATTGGGTCAGGGCTAGCCCATTTAACAACTCTACAGTACTGCTCATAGGTCAGTAGGTAGATAGTCTATTTCATTTGTTAGTTAAAATCTCATTGGGATATACACCCTCCATCCCGGTATACATTTTTATTATTTTTGGGCATACAAATTAAGATAAAAATAAAAAAGTATAAGTGATGTGATGAAAAAAGTAAAAAAATAATGAGAATAGTGTAAAAAGTAATGAAAAAAATGAATAAAATTTTTCAAAAAAAAATAGATGAGAAACATACAGTAAGACGGATGAAAATGACAAAATGAGAACATATAGTGGGATGTAGGTAGTAAACTTTAATTACCATAATTATATTAATTTACAATTTATTTTTCTTTTTAAAGCAAGTGTGAAGATGAAGGGAGTACTTGATATGGAAAAAATTTCAATGATAATGGGAACAAATGAGGTACATAATATTGTTTTTCCTCCTATATAGGATAATCATCACCTCATTTGATTACTCTCTTCTTATCTTATAATCATCATCATCAATCAATTTTTCATACCACAATCAACATCCTTTTTTTTTTTCAATTTTTTTTAAAATTGGAGCACATCACTAATAATGTAAACCACCATAAACATAAATACTCATGCAATATATATAAGGGTAATTTTTTTTTAATTTTCATTATCATAAAAAAAATATGAAAGAAGCGCACCCTAAATTTCTATATGTACTGAATTCATATGAGGTGAAAGCAAAAAAATGATGAAATGCAACCAATTGCAAACTTTTTTTGTTTTTCCATTAGAGAGATAACACACTTGCTTCTTTAATGCTTTTTTTTTTTTCCGAAACGGCTTCTTAAATGGCTTAGCTTAGGTGAGACTTTTTGGAATTATCTTTGATTATGATTACACGATAGACCTCTTTGGCCACCACTTGAACAATGATACATCTTGTAAACAACTCTCTTCTGTTTTATTTTGAAATTTGATTGACACATTTTATAATACAAATTAATTGGACCATTTATCACCACTATATAAAGAATATTCTGATTAAATATGTTGTTAAATTTAATCAGAAGAGCATAGGCCCAAGTTTGGAAACTAAATTGCAGCTTTATCTTACCCCACAACAATAATTATTTTTCTCTCTCTTAATTTCCAGTTAAAAAATTGAGCACAAAAAATATAGACAAAATAAGAGACCTCTGGAGTCTACATTTGGTGTTTTTTTTTAGAAGCTAATTTTAAATTATTTAATAAAAATTATAAAAAAAAATGTGATTATAGTAATTAATGAGAAGAAAAGATAATGTGAAATAAATGGTTATTCCTAAAATTCAAAAAACACAAAAATATAAACTAAATTACAATTACATTTTAAAACGACATGTAATAAAAATTGAGTAAGTCTCTTGTATACCAAATGCAATTCAAGTGCATTTTTTAAAAACTACATAAAATGCTATTAAAAAATCACATATGCTATTACTGAAAAGTATAATTAAAAAAAAACAATAATAATAGGTATAATATTTTAAAGATACACTTGAGTTGTATGGTGCACCTGATGCACATAATACTAAGGCTAAAAAGTCAACGGAGTAAATAGTCTCAAATGTATTTTTATATAGTTAAATTAATTATTAATAAAATATCACATATATTATTATTATTATTATTAAAAACTACTTTTAAAATATAATTTTTTAATAATAATATGTGTAATTTTTTAATAATAAAAAACACTGTTTCTTTAAAATATATTAGAATTGTGCAATAAATTTGATGCAAAGGATACTTACTCAATTTCAAATTCTATTCCAAAAACCTTCATTAATTTTTTCCGTTAATATATATATCAAATAAAAAAATTATTGTTTGTAGTTGAAAGAATAAAAAAGGAAAAAATATACACTTGCTGAATTTTTGCAGTCAAACCAAACCCTCGACTGATTTCAGTTGAACCGCAGTAATATGCAATCAAGAAAATTTCTTGGTTATCCTCTATAAACAAGTTACTTTCCTTCGTGAAGAAACAAAATCTCTTTATTCCCTCACTATATTCCTATTCACATGCCCTTGAAATTTCTGCATCTTTAGACCCATTTCAAGGTTTCAATTTCCTCAGAATTTCTCTTTTGCCGACGGAAATCCTCGATTGGCGGCTGTCGTTTTCCGGCTGTTTTACGCCAGCTGTCTTTGATATTAAGTGGGTATGTTCCAATTTGATGTTTTTGGTGCTTTAAGAGTTTTTTCAGTTGCCTTGAGCTCCATGTATTTATTTTATATTGATTGAGATTGTTCAGAATTCGAAGTTTGTGGGTCTGTTTTTAATTTGGTATTGCAATCTTTGTTGATGTTGTAATCTTGGGGGATCTTGATTTCTTGTATTTCCTTGCTATAATTGCTGTGCGTATTTTGATTTTCTGTTGTGATTTAATTGCCCACCACGTGTTTGTCGATTTTCCTGAATGGTGATTTAGAGACGATGTCGCAAGGCTATGCAATTGAGGTTTACTTCGATCCTGCACTCGAGAATCAGGTCTTGAAAGCATGGAATGTCTTAGCTCGACGC
Source organism: Prunella vulgaris (assembly GCA_026898435.1). Lineage (NCBI taxonomy): Eukaryota > Viridiplantae > Streptophyta > Magnoliopsida > Lamiales > Lamiaceae > Prunella > Prunella vulgaris. The sequence goes on along the minus strand of JAPKLY010000432.1, from coordinate 358,250 downwards.
CAAATTAGTACTCAGCTGATTGAGATTGAATCTAGGCCTCACCTTACATTATTCACAAGCCCTTTTGTTGATGTTGCTAAACTAGAGAATGTAGTTAGAAATTTCTGTGCAAAGCAGGAACCATTAGCTTTGTCCTTCTCTTCAATTGGAAGCCTCCCGAGTGATAACAATGTTTTGTTTCTTGGCCCAACCCCCTCCCTATCTCTCCTTCAGTTTCATTCCCAATTATGTGATGCAATGAAGAAAGAAGGGATTGAGATTGGGGAGGAGCACCGTCCCGATACATGGATTCCTTATTGTCCAGTGGCTGAAGAAGTTCCAAAGACTCGTGTGGCTGAGGCGTTTACCCTTTTGCGCGAATTAAAGCTGCCGGTCAGTGGATATGCGGTGGAGATTTCGTTGGTTGAGTATCCACCCGTACGTGAACTCTTCTCTTTTACTCTTGGAGTACATCATATTACTGAGATCTGAGGCTGTGCTTCTGTTTATGTTGAATTAGAGTTTGCATTCGTATGGTTGTAAAAACTGGCTGTACTAGAATGACCTACAAGTAAAAGCAGTTTTTGCTGTGTTATGGATGCATTTGCAATGCTTCAACATATGTACATGGCTTGGTGTCTCGTCTTGTGATATATTATCCCTATGAATGTTATCACTTAGCTTGAGTTTTGCCTTATTTTATGAAACTGCATATGCCTATTATTTTCACAAAATTCTCTTCTTTTCTTTACAATGAATGTAGAATGGTTCTGGTAATGCATTTGTTGATTACTCTTATTCTGCTTTCTAATCTTTCACTGTATTCTCCATCCTTAGTCCCCTTGTTTCCTTCATTTTTTGCAATCGAGCTTATATGATATGACCTTTTGGCTTCCTACAATTTTCTTGATAATTTACTGTGACATTTACTGATGTTAGATCAGGGGTTGATAAATGGTTTGTTCTTGTGAATTTTTAGACTACCAAATGCTGCAGAATATATATATACGTACAAATTTTGCTTATAACTGTAAAACTTTTCAGCTGCAACACATAAATTTGAGGAGATGTTCTCTTTTGAGATTTAAAATCCAATACAGACTCTTGATCAGCTCGAACAGCCCATTAGAATCGTACATTTTTGTTTGACAATTCAAGAAATATGAAAATATTGAAACTAATGGACTTGTAAATGTACATTGTTTTTAAAAATCCTGGAGATGAAACATCAAAATGGAACAGGATAAATCTCATCCTGATCTGATGAACCACCAAAACATGGTAATCTTTAAATGCTGCCAGCAATCAGCTCAAGCAGAAGCTCGTTCCATGTATCGACTGGGCCGGGCAAACACCAATGCACACAATCACTATAACCCTTCATCCATGCTTTCCCTTGGTGCACGCCCGGGTGCCCGTCGGGCCTCATCAGCATCATCTCCGTAATATCAATAACTTCAAACTTATTCCCTCTCACTTCCCCTGCATTTCTGGCTATCTCAATTTCTTCCACCTGGGCATTTCTGAAACCCAAATCTCCCTCATTCATCACTTCTCCCCTCCCAATAGGCCGAGTCCTATTGCACGCGCCACCACTGTCCCACTCGCCGTTCTCAAAATGGGAAGGGGAGTACGTCCTCAACAATGTGAAAATCTTCCTGCAGTTCTTGCAGTCATTGATGGCCTTAAATGCTGTTCGGATGGCTTTTTTCACGGCCAGGCCAGGCCCAAAATCGGTTACATTTGGCTCATTGCAGTAAACGCAGCCAATGAGATTGCCACCCTCGTATAATCTGTTTTGCCGGAAAAACCAGTGGACATCCGAGAAAACTGCGTAATCGATCGACGGCAGCTTTTCTGACCAGTTGGCGTCGACTTTATCGAGCTGCAGGCGGAATTTTCCGGTGGCGGTGCCGTTGACTACTATCTCGGCGGCTGCGACTAGAAATTGTGACCAGAGCGCCATTACCGTGAAATTATGTCTCGGGAATTCCCATGTCGTGCTTGCTCTTTCTGGGTCATCTGGTTTTGGTTCTTTTGGGTTTTGTGGAGTTTCTATCTGCATTAATGGAAATAGATTTGAATAAAATTATTTCAGAAAACAATGATTCAAGGCTTAAAAAGAAAAAGGACTAACAGAGGAGAGGAGACAGAGAAGCGAATCCATTTGATTCCGGGCTAATGAATCCCCAATGAAGGCCAAATTCTTGCCGGTGACGGCAGTCATAAATCTTTGAGGATTGAAACGACGTAGTTGGCATTTGTGGGGGTTCCATCTCCAGTGAAGAAAATCAGTGTCGTTTCTGCCGTGGAAGAAACAGTTTCTTTTGTGGGGAATAGTGGTGCAGCTGTAATTTGTGTATAGAGGGCCTGTTGGGTCTGGAATCCATTGCCCCTGGAATAAGTTGCAGCTCTCTGCACACACAGGACAGGAGAGATAAATTAGGGAGACTAATTTGAAGAAGATGAAAGAGTAAATTGAAATCCACCTTTCTGGGTTTGATTGAATTGCTGTGCGTAATGAAATAAGAGGAGAGTGGGTAGAGTTAGACATGTGAGGAGGTACAAGACACGAGAATTTACTGTCTTAGCCTGCAAAAGGAAGAATCTATCTTCCTTCGTCTTCGAGATTGATGCTGACTTCATCCTTCTCTCTCTACATTTGTGTGTGTGCGAGTTAATTCTTGATGATATTTGAGAGAGAGAGAGAGAGAGAGAGAGAGATGTGTTTATGGCAAGTGAATCGTGTGTTGTGCGTATTTGATTGCAAAAGTTAATATGTCTAAGCGAAATTATTGCTAATAAGTGGGTTTTTTGGAATGCCAACTACTATTGGCAACTTTTGAATTATTTATGTTCCCTCATAATTATTCAATTTATTGAAACGAGTTTTTAAAAATTTCAATTTTAATACTCCCTTCAAATGAGAATTAATTAGGTTAGAATACTAGAATGAGGATTTTCCGTCAAAATGGCATTTATTAAGTAAATAATGCAAAAATGGATCTATATAGAATTGGAGGGAATATTTTCTTTTAATGTTGATAACAAAATTAATAAAAATTATTATGTCATTGGAAAAGACAATAAAAAGAAAATTACGGAATAACATGTTAATTAACCTTTAATTAATGGGTAAGTCTCTTGTGCATCAAATATACCGTTCAATTTAAGTGCATATTTAAAAAGTTATATAAAATATTACTGAAAAATCACACATCTTGTTATTGAAAAATATATTTTTGGCTAAATATTTTATGAAAATGGTTCATGATAAATTTATCATTAATAAGTTCTAAAATATCAAACATTTAACTAAGTGTATCAAAAATTTCATCAGGTGTATCAAAAGTTGAGGTCAATAAAATCTATGTATTGACTTTAATTTTTGATACACCTGATGAATATTTTGATACACATTACCAAATATTTGATAAATTAAGACAATTTCATGATAAGCTTATCATGAACTATTTTGACGCAATACCTACGCTATATTTTTAAAAATAAACTTTTCAATAATAAGTGATACTCCCTCCGTCCCAGGGATATTTGCACCCCCTGGGATGACACGTGGTTTTAGAAAAATATATTTTTAAATAAAGTAGTGGTATATGGGTAAATGTGTGGAAAGTTTTGTGAGTATGCACGTAAATCGATGTTTTTCTTTTAAGTAGTGTGCAAATTGATTTAGGACAACCCAAAATAGAAAGTGTGCAAATTGGTTAGGGACGGAGGGAGTATAATTTTTAAAAAATACTAATTGCACGTTACATGTGATATATACAAAACTAATGATTAACTAAAATCTTTCAAGTTGAAATGATAAACTCTAAATAAATGAATAGCAACTCGTGCCAAAAATACGTGTATAAATAAATGAACCAAACATCAAGCAAGGTTTTTCATTTTTTATTTTTAAAGCCTTGTTGAAGCCAACTTTATAGGTTATGTAGAACTACACAGTACGAGGATCTAGAATGTGTACAGTTCTATTTAAGAAATAATTAAATGTACATGTGCTGCAGTGAGGGCCCATATTCGCAAAATGATCCGTAGAAACAGAGATGACTTCAAACAAAACGGGCCCATATTCGCAAAAATCAACTTGGGCTTGATTCGAAGCCCATTTTCATACGGGTCATTAAACAAGTGTATGAGGAGAATTTTAGATAGATATTTTTATGCATAAGCATTCAAAGGCCTTTTAACTATATTTTTTTATTTTGAAAGGCTTGAACTATTTTGTTGTATTTAAAAATCTTTAAATTATTAAATTTTATGTTATGAGATTCTTGATAATAAAATTTCACGAATCTTTCTTAATTAGTTTAATGTTTATATTAAAATATACGAATTAACCCATTTCAACCATACTAAAATATTAAAGTCTCCAAAAGATTGTTTAGAAAGGATTGTATGAAACAAAAATTATATATTTACGGGTCTTTTAAAATAAAATAATAGTTCAAGAATTTAATGAAATAAAAATTAATAATTCATAAGCTTTTCAAACAAAAATTAATTTAGAGATATTTCGTATGAATTTTAATAAGGGACTTTTAATGCCTAATGTCATAATCTTATTTTTCTGGGACATAAATTATTTTAAAATGAGCGTACAACGTAGTTATTGTAGAAATAGAATCATCCCATTTTCCTCTTAGCAAAACAAGTGATAAGGTAGTGATTTTTTTCCTTGCTAATTTGAAAGTACTTCGTCTTCACATCTCTTTCATCTTATACAAAGCGAACAACTAAAATTTCTCACTCCTAATAACTACCACCGAATACACGCCTAAAGGGTCGTTTGATATAATTATAAGGAATGAAAAGAGTATGGAATGAAAGTCATAATTCTCGTATAGCAGAATTATGTTTGATTTCTTAATTTTTAGTAATCAAAGTCATAATAGAGTCATTCCAAATACACACTGTAATTTTAATTACTATTAGTTAACTTCAAAAGTCTCCAACCAAACCTTCCTAAATTCTTGTTGACCAAAAATCATTAATTCACCCCTAATCACATGCCTCACTGTCCTCTATTCAATCTATCTCCTACTTTCGAAAAAAAGTCAAGTAATTGAATGAAGGAAATGAATTCCAATCACCATTCCATTGAAGAATATGAACCAAACATCCCCAAAATGTTTTGATATTTTGTTTTGTTGAGATTAGTATAGATGTCTTATCGATAATGTTTTCGAAATTATGTTCGACAACTGAAGTTTTGGAGACTGATAGTTCCGTTTCTAAAAAAAAATCTAGAAACTATAATTTTATTTCAGAAGAAAAATAGGGAAACAAAAATGTACACTACAAAAAAAAACGCGTTTTAGCTACCGCCATATGGTCGCAAAAGTGTACTTAGCGATCGCTGAGACGGTCGCTATTCAGTCGCAAATTAATTCGGGTCTTGACCCGATTTGGTAAATTTTATGACCGTTTAGAGAGGTCGTATTAATTAATTTATCGACCATCAGCAAATTGATACATTAAAATAAATTGTAAATATATTTAAATTACGAGCGCAAAATATGGTCGTTAATTATATAGATTTTCAAATTGGCATTTATTAAGTAAATAATGCAAAAAATGGAATCTATTTAGAATTGGAGGGAATATTTTCTTTTAATGTTGGTAACAAAATTAATAAAAATTATTATGTCATTGACAATTAAAAAAAGGGAAATTACGGAATAACATGTTAAGTAAACCTTCAACTAAAGGGTAAGTCTTTTGTGCGCCAAATGCATTGAGCAATTTGAGTACATATTTAAAAAGTTACATAAAATATCATTAAAAAGTCTCACATGTTATTATTGAAAAATACAATTTTAAAAATATAAATTTTAATAATAAATAATATAATTTTAAAAATATATATTTAAATTACACGATACACATATTATATGTATAAGACTAATGCAGTACGAGGATCTAGAATGTGTACAGTTTTATTTAAGAAATAATTAAAGGCCCGGGTTATATGCACCCACCTGTGTTTGGATAACACACATGTGAGAGAGAGAGTAAATTACTCTCTCCAGCGCACAAGAGAATTAATCAATGGGAGATTCCCTTGTTGCTCTAAAGTGGGAATGAGAGGTCCTTGGTCAATCCAAGAAGATTCTCTCCTCGCCAATTTCATTTAGGACCATGATGAAACCAATGAAGATCTCTCCCTAACAAAAAGTGGGTACGGTATCCTCTCTCATAATTAGTTGTCAATGTGAAGCAAATTTGACGAAGATGAACAAGGAGGTCTTCAAATTGGCAAAGAGTTGTTTATTGTTTTTTAATATATATTTTTTTTAAAACAGCAGTACTTTTCGGAAAAATTTACCGAAATTTAGTTTGATTTTCAAGAAAAAAAATTTGAAATACAATTCAGTTTTCATATTTTTGTTTCGAAATTTAATTTTCGATTTTTTTGGATACAGGTTTTGGATTTTTTTTTCCCAAAATATTGTTAAGTTTTTAGTTTTCGAATTTTTTTGGAGTGCTTCTCCCTCGTCTTCAAGACAAACAGAGGAGGGGTAATTTTGATTTTGGCTTCGATTTTTTGGATTGATTGCAGAGTAGGGATGAAAAATGGGCAAACAAGCTGCCATGGTCAGCGCTGGGCGGTGGTTGGCCGGCTATCGTGGGGAAGACAATGGCGGCGGTGGCAACAGAGGCGGTAGCGACGATAGTGTTGATTTTCATTTGAGATTTTCAATTTTTTTTTTTTTTAGGAATTGTGGCCTGGGTACACGATTTTGATGCAGAGGGGGCTAAGGGTAATTTGTGGAATTTTTATGTAAGTGTACTCAATTTTATATTTGTGATTCAACTTAGTGTGTGCACTCATAACACCCATGGATGCATATAACCTGGCCCTAATTATATTTATACTGTAAACCTTAAAATTGGGCTTGGATATCAGAAATTCCAGCCCATATTAGCAAAATTCTCTATTCATTGCTCTTTATTACTTTCGCATATGATCAATTATATTCCAATAAAAATTGGTGATTACCTAGTTTAAATAACCACATCAAATCAATGTATTAGAAGATATCATCAACATTATGAAAAGAAAAAAAAAAGGACAAGTATTTTATTGAATGTAGGTGATAGATGTGTAGATTGTAGCTTCAACTAACATAAATTTGAATTTTGGCAAATGAACATTACTTATGAGTAAGTCTTCGGTGCACCAGTTACACGGTGCAACTCAAGTTCATTTTTAAAAAGTTACATAATTTATTACTGAAAAGTTGCTCAAATTATTATTGAAAAGTTACACAGTAAAAGATACACTTTTCAGTAGTATTTTGTGCAACTTTTAGAAAATAAATTTGAGTTGCACCGTATAACTGATGCATTCAAGACTAATTCTGTGATTATGTATATCAAATTTTAGTTTTGTCAAATCAACATTATAACATCACATGATTATTTCCAAATGTGAATCGTGTTTTGTCAGGGCATCTGAGGTAAATGAATAGGTATACATAAAATTGTAGGAAGTGGTCTCGCACTCCATTCATGTAAAATACCCACTCACATTAACATATTATTATTGTGTGTGAAACAAAGAAACTATTTTTTTTCACATTTATTTAGATGCAAATTAATTAGAACATTTGTTGTCTTTTTGTTATTTATAGATCATGCTATTACTTCATTTGATCATCTACTGCGATAAATTCCTGAATGTAACTCATTTCCTTCTGTCAGTTAATCTTGTATGCCAAACAGGATTTGAGCATTTGTTCGTACTTCTACTCCATACTAAGATTTTTAACAATACTGAGTTCCACAAATCCTATAGGGTATGTTTGTTTTGGGATTAGTATGGATGGACATAGGATTTTGTGATCACGCTTTACACGAGTTTGAGATGTAACATTCGGATTTCACATCCCAAACTCAATCCACACCTAAAAATACCTATTAAACCTATTATTACTCTTTCCAACAAAACACTCATAAAATACCTATTATACATATTATTATACCTATAAAATCAATCATTATCACAACTTGATTTGACATCAAGTAACATCCTACCCTACTAAAATTACTAAACAAACACACAGTTTTACTATTTATCAAGATTTTCACATCTCAAAATTTCAAAGTCATGACTTGCTACGACCCCTTAAATCCAAAAACAAACATACCCATAATTTCTTGAGAAATTGCATAGTAAATTCAAACTAAATGCTATTGTGATCACCAAATATATCATTCTAACAGTACGAGATAAAATATGTGAGTAATAAATAAGCCCAATGGTGATTCAATGTTGAAAATGATGATTGTAAATAATATTTAATTTAAATATTATTTTTATATTTCACATATTTAAAGTTTTATTAAATTATTTATATTATATTATTATATAATATAGGGGAAGTTAAATAACTGCAGGAGCAGTTAATTCCCCCCTCTCTCTGGATAAGATGAATACATCAGAATCATTCTACGTGAGAATAATTCATTCCAAGAGAACAGACATCAGAGAAATACACTCACACAATCATCGTAAACACGAAACATATTTTGAATACTGTACTATTCGTGGAAATTTGGTATGCACACACTGTGACTGGGACCCCGAGAACATAGAAGGACGAGGATAACAATCTTGTTCAAATCATTCCGCAAAACATCTCAAAGGTCAGAATTCTAATTATGCTTGTTAGAATTTATCTGGGCCCAACATATGGTATCAGAGCCCATATGATTGTATCCCGTCCACTGAAGCATCGTTTTATTTTTTTTGGAATTTTCTGATGATATGGATTTTACTGCACGTATATGATCAGAGGCATGTTAGTGTAGATCATTGGCATTAATGTTATGATATGAATATATCCATGAGTATATTATTTCTTGACTTTCATGTCTGATCTTATGTATTCTGCCTTCGTGTTTTTTTTTTCAATTAGTTGGATGCTCCAGTGTTCTTTTTCCAGTCCATAGATGTCCAGGAAATCTTCCAAATTGACTGATTTTATTAATTCAAGCGATTTTGGTGTCCTGTGCATATTTACCCATTTTATGGGTTTATTCAATATCACCCAAAAATGCAATTTTTTTGATATAAAACGACACCCCTCGTCACCAGGATCACGGTGATAATTTTTTCACATTTTTTGGCTTTTTAATTTGTGAGATATGATTTTTTGAAATTTTTTCGAATCTGGGGGTTATTTTGAAAAGTTTCAGAAAAACCAGGGGCCTGTTTTTGAAAATTTGATTTTTTGGAGGGAACCGAAAATAAATTTTGAAAAGTTATTTCAGTCAACCGATTCACCCCATTGACCGGCCGGCGTCCGACCTCCGGTAGTGGCGCGTGGAGGCCACGCGCCGGTGAGGCGGCGCATGCCGACGACGCGCCGAGACCGATGGTGGCGCGTGAGGCCCACGCGCCAGCGGTCGGAGCTCCAGCGGGTGCGTGCATTTCACGCGCGGGCAGTAGGCTGCGCGTGGCGGCGCGTGGGAGCACATGGCGGCGCGTCGGACCTTTTTCCGGCACGTTCTTCACGTTCTACTATATTTTCTGGACTGTTCTACATGTTTTAATGTGTTTTGAGCTGTTTTTCGTACTATAAATGCATGTTTTTAGCCTTCATATGTGTTTATTTAGTAGAAATTCCTGTCTAGATGAGTTAGGAAATTGTTGAGTGATTACGATTATCTGAGAAAGTGAGAGCCAAAGAAATATAACTTTATTACAGTTGTGGATATGCCTATTTTGAGGAAATTCATGTGTTAAAGTTTTTTTTATTGATTGTTGGTCAATTTTTGGCTGCTAATTTTTCAGGTATGTATGTCAGAACGGTTTCCACTCATGACATGAAGACTAAGTTAGAAGTGCTTCATGACTTCATGCACTACAAGATGAAGCCTACCCACAACCTCAGAGATCATTACGTTGAGTTGCTAGAACTGTTCAACCAGTTGGTGTTTCTGATTAACAACTGTTTTCTCCCCATCCTTTTGATGAGGGATATATATGCTCATACCACTTAGGTTAGGACACTCCCGCAGTATTTACGCAAGACTTTTTGGGATGAATATAGATCCAAAGATCGAAGGCCAAATGGTCGGGATGTGATGGAGGCTATTGCACTAGCTTCCATTAAGAATGACGGTAGTCGGGCACTAAGGACTATATGCTCGGGGATGGGTGGTATTCGTCGATCTGATCTTATGAGTTTGAAGGGACCTAGGAATGGTCGAATAAAGAGTCCACACTTAGATCCTATAGCAAAAGCAATCTATAGTGCGGCGACTAGATGACTAGATAGAACAAGAATTGAGAAGTCTAATGAAAAGTTGGCTCGTTCTGTTCGTAGGCAACTTGTTTTCCCAGATTGATACACTGATGTTGTAGTTCTTGCTAGGTTGTGTCTTTTATTTGTCTCAGCTTGATACATTTTGATGATTTAGCTGATCGTACTATGGTAGTTCGTTTGTTGTGTTTTGTTTTGTTTTCAGCTTGATACATTTTTTATGATTTAGCTTAAAGTATTGTGGTAGTTCATTTATTATTCTCTAGTATGAATTACATGAACTGACTTGATGTTATTATGTTTTTGAAAAGAAAAAATTTTTTTTAGAGATGCATGATTAGATTGAAGATTAGTAACTTTAAGTTATTTTTCGACATCAAGTCTTGTGTCGATATTAAGATATTTTGTTTAGCTTAACATAAGACTTTAACATAAAACACCATTAATATTATCGAATCACTTTTTTCATAAAAGACAATGGCTTCAAAATCAATAGTAGCTGAGCTTAACAAAGGAGAAAAACTCAATGGGGACAATTATGACACTTGGCGTCATAAGATATGGTACGTTTTGGACGAACAAGACACACTGGATGCTATAAACCAATTCATGGAAGATCCGGGAGTTGGAACTGGAAATCAAGGAAGGAGAGACCAAGAGGCTTACCTTGCGTGTAAGAAAAATAACTCCACTGCAAGCGGTATCCTAGTTAGTGTGGTGATCGATGAAATGATACATGAGTGTGAACAACACAAATCTGCGCATGATATCTGGGTTTATCTGCATGAGAAATATGGTGGAACATCTGTTACCAAACTGAGACAGTTGACCATAAAGTTTGACAATTATAAGAAAAAGCCAGATCATAACATCAGACAACACCTTAGGGAGATGTCAAACATGGTCCTCGAACTTAAAACTGTTGGTCACGCTCTTTCTAATGAACAACAGATCCAAGCCCTGATACGATCGCTGCCAGATTAATGTGAACATCTTAAGGTCAATTTGACCCACAATGAAAGTATTAGAACTTTTGGTGATGCAGCTCGGCATCTGGAGCTGGAAGTTGAAAGGTTAGGAGCTTTTAAATCCTCTTCTGCTGCCTTCTATGCCGGTTCTAGTTCCAAAGGAGCTTCGGGCTTCAAAAGAAAGAGAAACTGGAAGAAGGGTAAATGATCTAACAATGATAAACAAGTGAACAATGCTCAAAACAAAACTGATGAGAAGAAGTGAAAGAAGAAGTGTGTGAAAAAGAATAAGAAGGATAAGAGTAAAATGACTTGCTATAACTGTCACCAGTTAGGTCATTTTGCTAGGGAATGCCCTGAGCCCAAGAGGGACAAGGTAGATCCATCTAATTCTATTTCAAGTATTATAAATTTCTCTAGTACTGTCTTATTAACTGAATCTTTTCCTTTGTGGATTATAGTCTCAGGAGCAACAGACCATGTAACAAGAGATATGGGAGCGTTTGTGGATTTTTGTCGTGTTCCACAGGGGACAAGATGGATATATGTAGGAAATAATGCTCATGTTGAAGTCAAAGGACTTGGAACTTGCAAACTTGACCTTGACAACGGTCGAGCTTTTATTCTACATGATGTACTATTTGCTCCTGATATCACGCGAAATCTTATATCTGTTTTAGTTTTACTTAAATTAGGATTTGAAGTATTGTTTTCTAAAGACTCGATTTTTATTAGCAAAGATGATGTGTGTTATTGTAACGGATATATGCATGATGGTTTTATGATTTTAAATTGTAATCGAACATCTTTTAGGTATTATGATGATTATTCATATTCACTAAATGCATGTTCCTCTAGTAATGCTTGTTTAAATGTAGACATTTGGCATGCTATATTAGGTCATATTGGGCAAGATAGGATGAACCGTCTTGTAAAAGAAGGGTTATTGAACCTTACTTCAAAACTGGAAAAATGACTAGAAAACCATTCGACAAAGCCATTAGATCCGAACTTCCATTGCAAATAGTTCATTCTGATATTTGTGGTCCTGTTAATGTAAGAGCCCGACATGGAGCGTACTATTTCATTACATTTATTGATGGTTATTCACGTTTTGGTTATGTCTATTTGATTTCTCACAAATCTGAAGCATTGGATTATTTTAGACGTTTTCTAAACGAAGTTGAAAATCAAAAGGACAAAACTATCAAAGTTTTAAGAACTGATAGGGGACGTGAATATCTTTCCGATCAATTCAAAGAATTATGTAATGAAAAAGGGATTATTCGACAATTGACTATTCCTTACACACCTAAACAAAATGGTGTGGCTGAGAGAAGGAATAGAACATTGTTGGAAATAGTGAGGTCTATGATGGCAAAAGCAAATTTACCTATCTCTTTTTGGGGAGATGCGTTACTCACAACTGCTTATGTGCTTAATCGTGTGCCTACTAAATCAGTCGTTTCAACTCCTTAAGTAACCTTAGAGCATGGGGATACGCAACTTACATACATGACTCTACGAGTCAATATGGAAAGCTAGGTCCCAGAGGAAAGAAATGTATCTTCATTAGATACTGCAAGAACTCTAAGAGTTACGTTTTCATAGGAGATCAAGATGGGAATATTACAGAAATAGAATCACGAAATGCGCGTTTTCTGGAAAATGAATTTCCTAACAAGGGTGGAATTGATAAAGTCGATTCAATTTTTGAGACAGTGGAAAACCAAATCCTATCTAATCGAAGTGGGAGTGGTATATCTAAAAATGTGGATCTCGATAGATTTGTTCCAGTTGAGAATCAAACCATTCTTAATGAGGACATTTTAGATACAGAGGGTCCTACAGAACCACAGTCTCGGAAAAGTTGTAGGAAATCAATGCCAAAAAGGCATTATGACATAGAAGGTCATGCCTTCTTTGTTTCTCCAGAAAGTGGGGATATTTCTCCAGTGGATGAAGAAGAGCCTAAAAATGTAAAAGAAGCTCTAACTTGTCCAGCAAAAGAGAAATGAAAAAAAGCAATGGAAAAGGAAATGGAGTCCATGAAGTCAAATCAAGTCTGGGAACTTGTTGACCTCCCAAAAGGACGCAAAGCAATTGGGAATAAATGGATTCTTAAGATTAAAAGAAAAGTTGATGGCTCAATAGAAAGGTTTAAAGCTCGCTTAGTGGCAAAAGGATATACTCAACAAGAGGGTATAGATTATGAGGAAACCTTTTTGCCCGTAGTGAGATTTGCCTCGATTCGTTTACTTCTAGCTATAGTAGCAAGTATGGATTTAGAATTGCATCAAATGGACGTCAAAACTGCTTTTCTCGATGGAGAATTAGAAGATGAAATCTACATGCATCAGCCTGTAGGATTTGTTCTTCAAGGTCAAGAGGATAAAGTTTGTAAGTTGAAAAAGTCGATTTATGGACTAAAGCAATCCTCGAGACAGTGGTATTTGAGATTTCACTCGACGGTAATCTCATATAACTTTGTTATGATAAACGAAGACCACTGTGTGTATGTTAAACGTTCCAAGAACAATTTTATGATTCTATCTTTGTATGTAGATGACATACTATTAGGTGGAAATAACAAAGAGTATCTTGAAACTATCAAGTGATGGTTGTCTTCAAATTTTGAAATGAAAGACATGGTAAAGCAGAATATATTCTTGGTGTCAAGATCCAAAGGGATCGCTCGAAAAGGTTATTGGGTTTATCCCAAGAGACTTACATCAAGAAACTTTTGGAACGATTCAAAATGAAAGACTGCAAACCGCTAGATACTCCTGTTATGAAGGGTGAATCTTTGAGCCTAGATATGTGTCCTAAGACTCAAAAAGAAAAAGATGAAATGTCCAAAATACCATATGCCAATGCAATTTGTAGTCTGATGTATGCAATGTTGTGCACACGACCAGACATTTGTTATGCTGTTGGTTTAGTCAGCAAGTATCAGTCTAATCCTGGGAGAAGACACTGGTCGACAGTGAAAAGGATTTTCAGATATCTAAAAGGGACTGCAGACTATCATCTTTGCTATCAAGGAAACAATGTAACACTCAATGGGTATACAGACGCAGACTGGAGTGGTGATTTGGATGAACGAAAATCAACTTCCGGTTATGTCTTCTTACTCAACAATGGAGCGATATCATGGTGTAGCAAGAAACAGACTTGTATGGCACTGTCCACAATGGAAGCCGAATTTATAGCATGTGCTGCTGCTGTTCAAGAGACTATTTGGTTAAGGAGATTCCTGAAACATTTGGAGATAACTGACACCTCAGTGGGAGTTGTGTTAGTTAATTGTGATAATCAAGCAGTCATTGCTTACACAAAAGATCCCAAATATCATGGAAAGACCAAACACATTGACAAAAAGTTTAATTTTATTAGAGACATAGTTGAAAAGAAGAAAGTGATTCTGAAGTACATTTCTACTCATGACATGTTAGCAGATCCTTTTACCAAACCAATTGCTAGAGATATTTTTATGAAACTTTAGAGGTTTGAGTTTGCATAGGATTTGATTCTATTTGAATGAAATGTTGAATGATGTTATATTAATGGTTATTGATGTAACTATTTGTGTTTTATTACATATATGTATTGTTTCATATATGAAAGTATGTCGACAAGTTATGATCGACTCTCTCATACGAGCAATCACCTCTGTTCAAGTGGGAGCACAAAGATGAGATTATAATAAGAAATATAATCGAGATAGATTGGACCAAAAATCTGTCTAACTTGTTTAATTAGCTAAATTTTACAAGATGTCCTGTTACACTTGAGAGTGGATGTCTGGGTTAAATGCGCATAATGCATTTAATTTATAAATTTACGCAATGTCAAATTTAAATTAGACATACGCTTCCTTCATAGGAATTCAAAAACATTGTGACATGTGTTTTTTGAGAAACTTCATGTGCTAAATGACCCGAAAAGAAAATGAGAAAATATCCCTAATTTCTCACTGAGTATGAGTCCTTTATTTTAAACTCTTTACCCTTAAGACTTTCTACATAGGTTCTAAGTTTACACTTTGGAGTTGCTACTTTAGCATGTTTCCAACAGCTATGAATTTTAAGAGCTATGCGGTACATGTCTAGGAAAGCGGCTACAATGGGAGACTGTAGACTCTTAGCTAGAACGGAAGAATATCTTTATTTAATACATTCTAGTGTGATTCATTGACTAGTCAATCAAGCTGGGAGTTTGATTATGAATACATTAGAATTTCGCGAATATAGTTGAATATGTTCTATTTTGAGGGATTCAATAGAGATATGTCAACAGGTGTTAAATGTTTAAATAAATTCTGGGGTATAACAAGATTGCACATATCCTTGATGAAACGATTGAGGTGCCATATATTCCTAACAGGTGTATGGCATAGTAACTCATGCACTCGTGGGTCACACGAGGTATTTGTATCAATATGAATGTTGTTGATGATGATGAAGATATAATGAAACTTCATATGTGAGTGGGAGATGTAAATAATATTTAATTTAAATATTATTTATATATTTCACATATTTAAAGTTTTATTAAATTGTTTATATTATATTATTATATAATATAGGGGAAGTTAAATAACTGCAGGAGCAGTTAATTCCCCCCTCTCTCTGGATAAGATGAATACATCAGAATCATTCTACGTGAGAATAATTCATTCCAAGAGAACAGGCATCAGAGAAATACACACACACCATCATCGTAAACACGAAACATATTTTGAATACTGTACTATTTGTGTTAATTTGGTTTGCACACACTGTGACTGGGACCCCGAGAACATAGAAGGATGAGGATAACAATCTGGTTCAAATCATTCCCAAAACATCTCAAAGTTCAGAATTCTAATTATGCTTGTTAGAATTTATCTGGGCCCAACAATGATAATACAAATTATAAGCACTAATACAATTCAACATCATCCAACAAAGAAATGGAACATCATATAATCTCACCATACACAACTCCTTTTGCTAATACACATATTTTTACTATGCATCTACAAATTGATAAACATATAAAAATGTAGTCCACTAAACTAATTTCACTATCTCAAAATCTAAAATCAACAAGAATTTATAAAAATCTCAATCCACTCATTGTGTCCACCAATGCTCGTGTGCAGAGCAAAGAGAAGGCGTGCTTGTTGTCTTGTTCTTTATGTGAATATATGAAAATGAAATAAATCGAATTCGAGAAAAATGAAATTAAATTCGGCGTGAAACTGAAGGAAAAACAAAGAAACGCAATGAATTTTTTGTCAAAAAATGTTATTGATGGAATACTTAGGTTGTTGATAATTTGGAAGGAGATATCGTGCAAACCTTTGTACAAATTTTATGCTGACCCGTTTTTTATACGGCCGACCCTGTAAAAGAAGAGGTCATATTACACCATTTTCACTGTTCACAATGTAATAAATTATCTCACCATTTCCACCTTACAATTTTTGTATGACTTGAATAGTAACTTTTGTTCTTATATATCTACATATTACACTCTACCAAATGAAATTACTTTTTCTATCTCTATATTATGCCCTACCAAATGAGATTACTTTTTAGGACTAATTTTATGTAACTTTTCTATTATAGCCTACCAAATAACATTATATGGATTTTACTTATAAAATTTATAACTCCTAATATTGTCTACCAAACATCCCCCAAGAGTAAAATATAATACCCCAATAACAACTAATAAATACCCCAACAACAAATTTCTTTCTTACCCTATGAGTAAAATATAATACCCCAATAACAACTAATAAATACCCCAATAACAAATCTAAACAAATACCCCAAGAACAATTCACAATACCCCAAGACCAACTCACAATACCCCAAGACCAACTCACAATACCCCAAGAACAAATTTAGTTAAATACCCCAAGAACAAATTACAATTAAAATTGAAGTAAAAATCCAGCATAGTATGCACTTGCATGCACACAAGTTTTTGCATTTAAATTTACCCTTAATTATCCTCAAATAAAATAAATTAATAAACTTATTCCTTAATTAGAAGCTGGGGTTTCCGTGTAACACTTAGGAAATAATCTCAAAATTTCATCCAAATGCCACATAATCCACTTAACAAGTAAATCCTAAGTCCTAACAAACACGCTCAAATGATCTTATTACTCTTAAATAAAATTGATACCTATCCCAATTTAATTTCTACATAAAAAACTTAGTAAAAGGTCCAATTAACACTTGCCATGACCAGAAATCCAAAATTAACACTTTATTTAACTTAATTGGATTTTTTCCAAATTTAGTCTTCTAACTTGAACACCTTAACATAGAGCCCAAAATAAATTTACATACTTAACTTTATTTCTCAAATACTCAATTCGACTTTACCATCTCGATCGAGAAATTAATACTTAAGACTAAAGTAAAATCACTTAAATCGGAGGGCAATTCAACTTAAAATCTCAAACGGTAACTTATAAGCTATAATGTGAATTTATTTAAGCTGGGTGTTACCGTTTTGTTAATATAATTACTCAATTTTTGGATTTTCAATCTATAATGTGAATTTATTTAAATACAAATATTTATGCAGCGATTGAATGTTCATTCTCTCCAAAAATAACATACAAAATTTAATTTGAATTTGGTAGATATGGATTTGACCGCAACATATTTTTCATGGTTGATATTGATTGTAATTTGCATATTGTTGAGGACAATATAAATCCCCAGGATTTTTTACTCCGGCGGTTCAATTTCCGGCCAAAGATGTTGTGGCTTTCTTCAATGGCCTCTCTCTCTCTCCCCGAGCTTTACTGACCAATTTCTTGATTTATTTTGTTACAATTTATATGTATGTGTGTATATATATTTTGGCGTGATGAACTGATGATGTTATTTGGTTAGGGATTTTCGTGTTCCTTTTTCCTTATTGTGGCAGAATATTGGCGTGCTGAACTGATGATGCTATTTGGTTGGGGATTTCATTTTTCATTTTTTTTTTTTGGCAGAATATGATTGTTTATATTGACGATATTCTAATTAATGTTTTTTTTTTCAAATGTTACTTATCCTTTTTGTTTCGAGGTTTTACTTATCTTTTTTGTAAGTTACAATTATTGACGAAATGTAATTTTCTTTTGCAATTTTTACTTATGCGAGTTTGTAACATTATAACTTTCTTTTCATTTTAATATTTTTTCACATATTTGTAAAATTATAAGTATCTTATATTTTTTTTATGAAAACTTTACTGTTAATTTTAATTATAGACGAATTTTCTTAGAAGTTTCGACATCAAGTTAATAAGGATTTCATTTGCATTGAAATTGATAGAAAATGTTTTATGAATGCTTTCATCTGCATATGTTAATGTTAGAGTTCAATTCCTTTCTCATTTAGGATTTCACAATATTTTTTAAATTGGTGTGACCCTTAATTTTTACGTAGTGAAGGATAGAGACCTTGAAATTATATGTGCTTTTATTGTATTATAGATTTATAGTATATATTTTCACCAGAGGTGAGGAATATTTATTCAAATGTTCCTGTTAAAAGTCAAAATTTGTAAGCGTGCATTTAACTTTATGGTTTAATGTTCATTTACACAAAGATGTAGAAGTAAAATTGCTTACATTTTATAAAGTAGTATTATACTATTTTAAATTGTAATATAATGCCAACATGATTATTGCTTCTCATATTTTGCAATAATGTTTCTAAGACTCTAAATATGTGTAAAAAAAAAAATAGTACAATGATGATTACATACCATGTAAATAATATTTTATTTTAATGCACCATGAATTTAAATAATATATTTTATTGCAAATTTATTCTTTTTTTATTTGTATGAATTTACAACAAAAACTGTGCATTTCTTCTTCATGTATTAAATCATAAAATCGATGAAATATGCTCACTCAAATCCTATTATAATAATTTAAATTTAAATATAATAGAATATTATTTCAAAACAATTATTTAAAATTATGAAATCCTAATGCATATAGATTTAAATTTTAACATTTTAATTAAAATATTAATCCACCAACTGTCTATTAATTTAATACTTTTAAAAACTTCTTCAGCATCTTACTTATCTCCACAATCCCTACCACTACCTAAACTTTTTTAAAATTTAAATTAAATTTTTTTTAGTTAAATTTAAACTTCTAAATAATTCTTCAACATCATTTTTAAACTTTTTTACAATTTAAATTTAATATTTTATTTTTTAATTTAAATTTCTAAAAAATTCTTCAACATTATCCTTATTTCCGCAAATACATGAACTTTTAAATATCTAAAAATATCAAAATAAATTGACTTTATTCTTAATCTTAATCTTACGCAGGATTCCCGCGTGGTGGAGAAGGGCAAATTTTTTCTTTATTTCCGTCCCAACCCACAATTTAATGGGTTTTTTTTTTTAAATATTGTAATTTTCAGTTTTGGTTACAAAATTATTGTGGAATCCAGTATTGTTATGTTTTTAAGCAGAGTCGTGAATAAGGTTCACGTTTTATGCAAAAAACGTGATCTCAACTCAAGTTTTCCCAGAGGTTAATCAACTCTGTTTGTAAGGGGGCACAATCCGTTTGATGATGTCATGAAACGTGAACGTTGTTCACGTTTTCCCCCTGTAGCAAGAGTGACAACAATCTTCATCTTCGATGGCGGCTGAGCAGAGAACAGTGGCTGTTAGAACTTCGATCGACTTACATGGTTTCAGTTTTCAGATGGGTTCGCGTCTCCGACGAATTTTTTTAAAAATTTTGTTTTCAGTTTTTGGTAATGCAATTATTGTGATTTTAAGGTTTGTTTGCAAAATAAGTAAAAAACGTGAAGTAACGGTTGTTAGTGAGAATGTGAATTTGAAAGTTGAATGGCAGTAACCCATTTCAATTTGAAAATTTGAAATTTACTAGAATGGATAAGAGGAATCGTGGGTTTCTTAATGCTGAACAACTCTCAATTGTTGACCATGTAAAGGAGGAAAGAGAACATGGTTTTCTTCACCACCTACCACTATCACTGCAACAACCAATCCATTCACCATGACTAATGTTAGTGGAAATTCTCAACCACTGTACAACAGCCATCAAACCTGCCCGCCTCGTTGCCTGTTGCCGGAATTCAAGTCGATCATTGCTCAGCACCAACAGCCGCAGTCGAAGCCTCGATGCCGGAGATTGAAATTGAAATCAATCGCCGGAGAAAAAAAAGCCCAGAGCTACCACCTCTCAAATCACTCGCCGGAATTCGCAAGCCCACAACCGCCACCGCCGTGAGCCACTATGGCCGATATTGAAATCTGTTGCCGGAAAACAGAGGAAGTTCCATGTACAGCCATACCCCTCACCTCGAAGCCCTCGCCGACATTCATGGAGGAATCGGTCCACCGAGCAAAATTTGAAGGCGCCCCTTATTTCCACCTTCTAAGCACTGTTGCATGCTTAAGAAAAATTCGTGGGAGACGCGAACCCTGACTAACCTCTGGAAAAACGTGAGTCGGGATCACGTTTTTGCATAAAACGTGAACCCTATTCACGACTCTGCTTAAAAACATAACAATACTGGATTCCACAATAATTTCGTAACCAAAACTTAAAATTACAATATTTAAAAAAAAAACCCAATTTAATGTGTCAAAAGACTTTTACCGGAATGGATCCCACAATTTCACTATAAGCATAACCCTGTCGCCAAAGAATGCTGCCGTGTCGTCGGTAAACCAAGGTTGAAAATATCGGTACAGATGGAAATATCGAAATTTTAAATTTATGGAAATATCGATATCGATAAATTTAAAAATTATAAAAATCTAAGAGCAAATATTTAATACATGAATTTAACAAAGAATTTAAATAAAATTTACATTTGCGACAAATTTATATATATCCACTATTTTTTGGAGTTTTTTCCGAAATTCATCGATATTTTCTCAATATCTTTCGATATTTTCTCGATATCTTTCGATATTTTCTTGATATCTAGCGATATTTAGTTTAATTTGTGGAAAAAATAAGCGATGTTGATATTACAGACCGATATTTACTTATATTTTTTATTTTTTTAACGAATACTATGAAAATATCATTTCTATCCAAAATCGATATCGGTGACTACGAAAAATGGATATATCGTGGATATATCGAAAAAATATCGGGATATTTTCATCAGTGCGGTAAACATTGTTTAATACAAGATACTAATTTAATTTTGACCAGCGTTGCATAGGTGTTGGAGTACTAGTGCGATAGGATACAAGTGCGAGAATTTTATTTTAAAAAAATTTTAGGGTGCGATCGACAAGGGTATGTTTATTTATTAATATTTTATTATATATAATATACACATATATATATATATTAACAATTATTCATATACCATCAACAATTTAACATAAAAATCTTAATTAGGAATTCAATCAATCTAAAACTAAAATAAATCTTCCAATCTAAATCATTACTTAACTAAGTTTAGATGAATTCAAATAATATATTACAAAGTTCAAATGAAATTCAAATAACATATAACATAATTGACCTAAATCAAATTATCGTACTATACACACAAGTAAAAATTCAAAATATTTAAAAAATAGTTCACAACTCCACAATACAATCACATATTAAAATGTATATTTTAATTTTATAAAAGAATATTAATATTATTTAATAAACTTATTAAATATTTTGATTTTATTTATATTTTTTTGTAATTTAAATATTATTTAATATTTTGATTTTAGTTATATTTAATTTTACTTTAAAAAAACATACAAAACTTAATTTTATTTGAAAAATAAACCCCGCTGCACCCTTCGCATATCGAATTCTTATTTTATCCAATACTGCATACTTATATATATATTTTAAAAAATATGTGCATTATAGATTTTGACTAATTCAACATATCTTGATTTAAATCAAATGATACAAACTATTTTTATTTTAATTCAAATTTATTTTAATCTTTAATATTATCTTAAATCTCAGATGTACTCTCTCTCCAAGTTGATTTCCCTCCAAGATTCCTTCCTATAAAAGCAATTTGTCCTTCGAAAACCTTCACATTCACATCGAAGCAAAAAAATTCCGTAGTCACTAGTGAAACGGCGCTCCTATCTCAGGTGCATTTAAGAGAAGATGTCCGATCAAAAGTTGAAGCGAATCGCTATCGTGAACCCTGACAGGTGCAAGCCCAAAAAATGCAAGCAAGACTGCAAAAAAACTTGTCCCGTTGTTAAAACCGGTAAATTTCCCATAAAATATTGTTGTTTTATGATTTCCGAAAATTTTGTTTAGAAAGTCATAAATTTTAAAATATTTGATGTAAAAAAAATTATCAACAGTAAAAATATATGTTTGTTTTTAAATTTTAGGGACATAAACTTATACTTTAGTTTGAATATGTTTATAGATATATTAGATGTGAATGAGTATGAGTATGAGATTTGGTATATGGATTTTAAAATTTTAATTCAAATGAGATATGAATTGATAAAGGACAAACAAGAATTTGGATTGGTGCGCATAATTTTACCTTTAAAGACTGGATGTTTAGTTCCTTGGTGTTAAATTTCGAGGAGTAAGTCTCCTGTGCACCAGCTACACGGTGCAATTCTAATTTATTTTTAAAAAGTTAAACAATTTATAATTGAAAAGTGTATCTTTTATAGTTTAATTTTTCAGTAATAAACTGTTTAACTTTTCAGTTATAAACTATTTAATTTTTTTAAAATGAACTTGAGTTGCACCGTGTAACTGGTGCATACAAGACTAATCCAATTTCGAGTATATCAATTGGAGTTTCTCTTTGGGTAATTTTTTAAATCTTCTATCTCGTATCGCATTGAAATGAGATTTTAATAAAAGTAAGTATTGTGTGAAAATAGTTTATAATAAATTTATCATGAATTTATTTTAAAGTATCAAATATTTGGTTAAGTGTATCAAAATATATATCAAAAGTAAAGGTGACCTCACTAATTTGATACACTTGATGAAATTTTTTATACATCTAATTAAATATTTGATACATTAAAATTAATTCATTATAAGCTTATTATGAACTATTTTCATATAAATTTTTATCTTTAATAATACTCTTTGCGGATAAAAGAAAAAGAAGAAATATGTATCTAAACTAAAAGTCATAATTTCAGCAAAAATACACTAAAACCTCTGTATATTAATAATGTTGGGACCGGAGAGTTTTATTAATTTATAAAAATATTATTATATCGATAAATTAATAATTTATTAATTTAAAGAGGTTTTAACGTATATGCACAGTTGACCTTCAAATTCCAAATTCTTTGAATAATTTTTAGTATACATGCATAGTTATTGATGAAAATTAAGTTAAAATACAAATATACTAGTAGAATTTCATGAACACAAACTCACGTGTAGGTTGTAATGACTTGTTTAAATTAATTGGTTTTGGAATATATGAATTATTTTTAATAATTATTAATTTATAGTTTCGTGGGGATCAATATATACATTGGGATCTCAAAAAAATTATTATCTTATAATTTTATTGATTGAGTCCTAAATTTTTACTGGTCCCAATTTAGAACCGAACAAATTATTAATTCGAGTATTGATCTCTAAATGGATTAGCAACTTCTTATGTGTGTTAGGTAAAGTTTGCATTGAGGTGACTCATGCCGCCAAGACTGCTTTGATCTCAGAGGAGTTGTGCATTGGATGTGGTATCTGTGTGAAGGTGCGTCCAATTAATTATGGAATAGATGAAGAATCATGCTAATTTTGTTTTGCTTTCAGAAATGTCCATTTGACGCAATTCAGATTATCAATCTGCCCAAGAACTTGGACAAGGATACTACCCATCGTTATGGAGAAAACTCCTTTAAATTGCACAGGTTATTAATTAGGGTTTTTTTACTTGCAAATTATCACTTACTAAATTAATTTAATTTCTCATAGACTACCTGTTCCGAGACCTGGGCAAGTTCTTGGCTTAGTTGGAACTAATGGAATTGGTAAATCAACTGCTATTAAAATTTTGTCTGGGATATTGGAGCCTAACCTTGGGCGCTTTAAGGTAATCTCTATTCCATAGATTTTTCTTAAAATTCCATTTGGTTGTTAACATTAAATTTCTCTGCCAGAATCCTCCTGGTAAAATGGAAATTGTCACCTACTTTCGAGGGTCGGAACTGCAAAATTACTTTACTCGTCTTTTTGAAGATAATTTAAAGGTAGTCTGATTTCATTATTTTGTTTGTGTCAACAATTTTGATATGATTTCTACTACATACGCTATGATATCCCCAGGCAGTTATCAAGCCACAGTATGTGGACCATTTACGAAAACACGTTGAAGGCAATGTTGGGCAACTTCTTTCTCAGAGAGATGAGAGGGGCATGAGACAAGATATCGCTATTGATCTTGATTTGGTTGAGGTTATGGACCGTTGTCTGGGAGATTTATCTGGTGGAGAGCTTCAGAGATTTGCTATAGCGTTTTATGCTGTTCAAAATGCAGACATCTATATGTTTGATGAACCCTCAAGCTATCTTGATGTTAGGCAGAGACTTAAAGCTGCTCAAGTTATCAGATCCTTGCTTCGACCTGATAAGTATGTATTTTTAGTAGATTTGCCTTTTTAGCTACATGGTTAATTAATTAATGTCTCTGTTTCCTGCAGCTACGTAATCGTGGTAGAGCATGATCTCAGTGTGCTTGATTATTTATCGGACTTTATCTGCTGCCTTTATGGGAAACCTGGGGCGTATGGTGTGGTAACCCTTCCCTTCTCTGTGAGAGAAGGAATTAATATATTTCTTGCTGGATTTGTCCCTACTGAGAACCTAAGATTTCGGGATGAAGCTCTTACATTTAAGGTAGATAAAACCTGTTTCTGTAGTTAATTTTAGCAAGTTTGATGTTTACCAATTATGTATTGTTTTGTCCTTCCAGGTTGGCGAGACTCCTCCAGAAGAAGGTGTTGAGACATACTCAAGATACAAGTATCCAACCATGTCTAAAACGCAGGGTAATTTCAAGCTTAAGGTCATGGAAGGTGAATTCACTGATTCACAGATAATTGTGATGCTTGGAGAAAATGGGACAGGGAAGACAACATTTATACGGATGCTGGTATGATTTTTAAAATGCATGTATAGTTTGTTTCTTTGTTCGGTTATGCTAAGCTGTCTCTTTCAACTGTTCATAGGCTGGTCTTGTGAAGCCCGATTCCGTGGAAGAAGGATCAGAGATTGAAATACCTGCATTCAATGTCTCATACAAGCCTCAGAAAATAATTCCTAAATTTCCATCTAGTGTGAGGCAGCTTCTGCATCAAAAAATCCGTGATTCATACATGCACCCCCAGTTTGTATCGGATGTGATGAAGCCTCTTTTAATTGAACAACTTATGGATCAAGAGGTTAAGAATCTTTCTGGTGGAGAATTGCAAAGACTCGCCCTCGCGCTTTGTCTTGGAAAGGTGATTGATTTTTTTTTTCTGCATGATACGACTTTAGTTATTTCGTATCAGCTTCGTGGTTTCCTTTCTAAAACTACAAAAATATTTGAGAATAGAATGGCTTTTTCCTTGTTTAGATTACTTATCATGAGCTTTTGTGGTTGCAGCCTGCTGATCTATATCTAATAGATGAACCGAGTGCGTATCTGGACTCAGAACAGCGTATTATTGCTTCAAAAGTTATAAAGAGATTCATTCTTCATGCAAGAAAGACTGCGTTTGTTGTGGAGCACGATTTCATTATGGCAACATACCTTGCGGATAGAGTGATGGTGTACGAGGGAAAACCATCCGTAGACTGTACAGCCAATTCACCACAGTCCCTCTTGACTGGGATGAACCTCTTCCTATCTGTAAGCCTCGTCCTCCTTGTTATTTTTGCTACCTTTCGTCTCCATTAATCTGCCTCAACTAATTGAAGTTTGATTATATGTATGATAGCATCTGGAAATCACATTCAGAAG
Organism: Prunella vulgaris; assembly: GCA_026898435.1. Classification (NCBI taxonomy): domain Eukaryota; kingdom Viridiplantae; phylum Streptophyta; class Magnoliopsida; order Lamiales; family Lamiaceae; genus Prunella; species Prunella vulgaris. The sequence continues at coordinate 332,018 of JAPKLY010000432.1, read as the reverse complement.
GGACCCTACAAATTTCCGGCCTAGAATCAACAAGCTTGAGTCTGCAAAGGACAGGGAGCAGAAGAATGCTGCTTCGTACTATTATTTGGATGACTAATGTGATTATTATCTTGCTGGCCATGATGACCGAGCTAGCACAAACAATGGTTGGCATAATGCATCCTTCTTTAGACCATAATCGAATGCGAGTTTTGGTGATGGACCCTCTGTCCCACCTGTTTATCGCTACCTACCTATTGTTGTCATAATCGAATGTGGTTTCAGAGCTATGAGGCAGTGTTTCATGGGAGCTTTTATATAAATTTTCACGCTAAATTCTAGCTCAATTGTGTTATTCCAAACTAACATAGCTACTTTCTGATAAAGGTTCGACTGATATTGATACAGCCTTTTCTTTTCTGGTCTTAATGTCCTTGTTTTTTTGCCATAGCTTTTACTATTCTCTTTTTCTTTTGAAATATATAACTGTGTTTCCCCATTTTCTGGCTCACCGTTTTAGTAGCATTACCTAGTATATAATCTAGCAATGTGAATATCAATGACAAAAAAAAGTTGATGGGAAATTTGGACTCGAGTATGGATGTCTCCTGACACAAAACTTCAGTTACAAATAAATTGTGACTTTTTTTGTTTTTGTTTTTGGAAGCAATTTGATATTGATTTGGATTGTAGAAGTTGACTAAACATGTTCACAAGGTTTATGATCCTAGGAAATTTTGGTGAATGCAGATAATGCTATAACCCTCATCATCAGGTTAAGTGGCATTCTGGGAAATACTTGGCAAATGAATATAATAGCTACTGCTACAATCTCATCAGGCAAAATTTTGCATAAAGGTGGTTGTGACATCATTCAGTTTTGGAACAAATTCTGTTTGAATATGATGAGGGAGTTTATAGAAATTGAATTACCTGTTCAGATTAGCTGAGAAAAACTGAAAGTTTATTTTGAATAGAAATGACAATGATGGAGCCTATACATGTAGTTGAGAAAATCCACTACAAAAAATGATATATGCATGTAAATTCAGGCCTACGTTATCTATCTAAATGCAATATAATGGTGCTTCACAAGAATGTGACTCTGATCAGAATGATGTCACTTCCTCTATGGTAAGGCTCTTGAGGGATTCAAAGTTGGGGGTGAACAGCACTGCATCCGTGCTGTCTGCCGCGACACAACCTCCAAACATATCGAATTCCCTTGTAGAGCAGTCCGTTGTGTCATAGTAAAACACATACGACTGATTCATCAATATTTCACCAGACGCAAAAATCTTGGTAGGTGTTATATCGTAAGGACTGCCTCCATCAAATCCAATTGCTGTATTAACAACGAATTTGTTTACCCAAGAGTTGTTGTTCAGAACCCATATGGCCAGCTTTTTATCACTTGTGTGGACGCATATTCCCAGTTCCTCTTCAAAAGCAAATAGTTTCCTAGATTTTTCAAGAGGTGCTAGAGGAGGACCAGGAAATGTGCTAAAGCCTTCTGTATTAACGTTGAAGATAGATATACCCCCTGAATCCGAATTCAGCCAATGAAGGCATCCGTTGAAAACCACGCCGCAAGCACGATCTGAAATGACTGTAGATGGAGGTGCCACTGCTGCAATTGTTCTCCAACTGCCGGTCCCCAAAGTATATACATTGCATGTAACTCCAACTTGATCAGTCGGCCTGCTCAGCGTCACCATCTTGTACTCTCCACCTACCCCAAAACCATATGTTGTAACAACATCTTCTTTTGGGAAAATTACCTTTATGCATTCTTTTGTTACTGGATTCAGTACATAAAAGTACATATAGGAGACTTGCCTCGAATCACACATGCAGATCAAACCATTTGCGGCACCAACTAAGCGTCCTCTAAACGGGATTGGAATCCTGCTGATTAGACGCTGCTGCTGGTGAAAGTCCCCAAGTTTATAAACACGACCGACTGGTCTTGATTGTTTGGCTCGACTAGCATTCAAAAGGAACAGAAGTTGCTTTAAACTCTCGGAAATCTTGATAGTAAGATACAACTTTCTACACGCCAGCTTCAATCTTCCAATGAACTCATGTGGTATTCTTGAAACAATAAATCAGGCGGTAAATCTAACAATGTTGTTCCTTGACTCACTGTTGCAAAAAAGAAAGTAAGTGCAAAATGTAATAAACATCAAACTATCTTGAAATGAAAAAGATCTTTACCTGTTCCAAAATCCGCAGCAGTAGATGTTGTGCATTCTTCTTCCATGATTAAAACAGATGCAGATTTTACCTATTATTCTCTAAATATATATTAACATTCTATAGAAAAAACGATCAATTTTAACTCTCTGAAAGCCACTCTGCAACCACATAAGAAAAAGAAAAGAAAAAAAGTATGAAGTTATTACCTTCACATATATGTACTCTGGCGTTTACTCTTCTGATATATTTGAATGGCGTACGAAGATAATGAAATCCTTCAACGAGGCTTAAAGATCTTGAAACGGAGATTCTTGAAATTTATTCTGGCGCAAATGAGAGGATTCCGCATACTAACTAATAAACCGTTTAGTATCATCAGGGGTTTTATATCACCAATTATCAATTAAATTTTATTTTAAACATTTTTTTAAATATAAAACATATTTATATTTTAAAAAACTCTTCAATTTTAATGTTCTTGATTCTATACTATTTTTAGTTTTATTTTAAAAAGTCATTACCGAATATAATATGTATTTCACAAAGTCTAATATGCAATATTGCATCATACCCGACCCGTGCAATATACCCAAATGAAAATTCGCGGATCCTTAACGGGTCAAATCGGATCCAATAAAATTTTCAAGGAAAATTCTCTTCAGTCCCAGAATGTATACTACATGAATATATGTATGATACTGTAAGGCAAAATGTGTGTTACTACATCTTAAAAAGTTAATTTTTTGTATTTTTAAAGAAACTATAAGGATAAAATGTATTTTGACAAGAATAAATATATGTTTCTTAATTTATTTTTCATTTTATTATTAATCTTATGTTGATAATATATTGTTTAATACCTTACATATGTTATTATCTCGGCACTCCCAAAATGTATACCACATGAACATATGTGTGTTATTGTAAGACAAAATGCATGTTACTGCATCTTAAAAAATTAATTTTTTGTACTTTTAAAATAACTATAAGGATAATATGAGTAGGTCTCCCATGCAATATTGCACGGTGCAATATATGCCAAAAAAGGAAAATTTTGAAAACTCTCGGGTCAATAGGGTCAAAATAACAAAATTCGCGGATCTTGAACGGGTCGGGTCGGATTTGGGCAATTTTCAAATTCAGAATTTTCGCTTCCAGTTGGTGATACTGTATGAGTAAATTTATGCTACTATAAGGTCAAATGTGTACTACTATATGAACAAATGTTATTTTTTTTTTATATATATTTCATTTGTTTTTGTAGAAAACAAACATGTTAATACAATGTAAGAACAATATGTGTATTGTTATAAGAAAAAATATTCGTTTTCATAAATATTTATTGATTTTTATATAAATTATTACTCCCTCTGTCCCAAAGGAACTTGCAAGTTTTCCTTTTCGGGACGTCCCAAAGGAACTTACAGACCCAAAAAAGGAAACCCTTTTATAAACTTCACCCTCACAATATCTACATATTTATACAAAATGACATTACTTTTTCACTTTTTGGGCCCACATTACACTCAATCCAACTAACTTTTTCACTTTTTACATAAAATTTTACCAAATTAACCCTCAAAACACTACTTTTTTTACTTTATTTTACTTTCTTCTTAATTTGTGTGCCACTCCTCCCTTGCAAATTGCTCTGGGACGGAGGGAGTATTTTTTAAGATGTAGTAGCACACATTTTTCTTACCGTAGCACACATATGTTCATGTGGTATACATTCTGAGATTTTGATAAAATTAATTTTTTAAGATGTAGCAGCACACATTTTGTCTTACAGTAGCACACATTTTGTCTTACAGTAGCACACATATGTTCATGTGGTATACATTCTAGGATTTCGATAAAATTAATTTTTTAAGATGTAGTAGCACACATTTTGTCTTACAGTAGCACATATTTTGTCTTATAGTAGCACACATATGTTCATGTGGTATATATCCTGGGAGTGACGAGATAATAACACATGTAAGGTATTATTACATTAACAACATATTATCAACATAAAATTAATAATAAAATGAAAAATAAATTAAGAAACACATATGTGTTCTTGTAAAAATAGTAAAATACATATTATTCTTATAGTTACTTTAAAAGTAAAAAAAATTAACTTTTTAAGATGTAGTAGCACACATTTTGTCTTACAGTAGCACAAATATATTCATGTGGTATATATTCTGGAAGTGGCGAGAATTTTCCTTAAAATTTTTATTGGAGCCGCGAATTTTTATTTGGGGATATTGCACGGGTCGGGTATGGTGCAATATTGCATACGAGTTTTTGTGGGATAATATATATTTTTACAAGAACAAATATGTGTTTCTTAATTTATTTTTTATTGATTTTTATGTTGATAATATGTTGTTAATGTAATAATACCTTACGGGTATGTTTGTTTTGGGATTTAAGGGGTCGTAACAAGTCATGACTTTGAAATCTTGAGATGTGAAAACCTTGATGAATAGTAAAAGTGTGTGTTTGTTTTGAGATTTTAGTAGGGTAAGATGTTACTTTATGTCAAATCAAAGTGTGATAATGATTGATTTTATAGGTATAATAATAGGTGTTTTATGAGTGTTGTATTGGAAAGAGTAATAATAGGTTTAATAGGTATTTTATAGGTGTGGATTGAGTTTGGGATGTGAAATTCGGATGTTACATCCCAAACTCGTGTAGAGCGTGATCGCAAACATACCCTACATGTGTCGTTATATCTCGGAAGTACCAGAATGTATACTACATGAATATATGTGTGTTACTGTAAGGTAAAGTATGTGTTACAACATCTTAAAAAATAATAATTTCTATAAAAATCAATAAATATATATGAAAAACTAATATTTTTTCTTATAATAACACACATATTTATCTTACATTGTATTAAAAAGGTTTATTTCTACAAAAATAAATGAATATATGTAAAAAAAATATTTGTTCTTACAGTAGCACACATTTGACATTATAGTAACATAGATTTACTCATACAGTATCACCAACTGGGAGCGAAAATCTTGGAATTTGAAAATTGTTCAAATTCGACTCCACCCGTTCAAGATCCGCGAATTTTGTTACTTTTAACCCTGTTGACCAGCTAGTTTTTCAAATTTCCCTTTTTTAGCCTCATATTGCACGGTGCAATATTACATAGGAGACCTACCCTATGCATTTTGCTTAGACCCTTTTTTGATTTTCCATTAATTAGATTTAGACACATTTCTGATGAATCTATTTTGATTAAAAAAAAATATATACTAAGTCAACATAATTTTTATTACCAGACATTATGAAATAAAAATATTAGTTTAAGTGCATTTCAAAACAAAAATAGCCTAGGGTTTTTTGAAATAAAAAATAAAAATTTAGGGGCCTCATGGAATAAAAATTAATATTTTAATTATTTTTTAAAACTAATATTATTTGAAAGTCATTAAAGAATATAATATGTATGTCAAGGTATTATGTGTGTGATATACACGAAAAATAGAATTTGTGTGTATCAATTTTAACTTAATTTGAATTGTGATTCGATCCGAACTATCCATTTATTGACAGTTTGAGTTAGGTCAAATTTTTATATACAGATTCTATTTTTATGAATATTACACACATAATACCCACTCAATACGTATTTTGTTAGACCCTTTTTTGATTTTCCAATAATTAGACACATTTTCTGATGAATCTATTTTGATAAAAAAAAAAAAAAACTAAGTCAACAGAATTCATGAATTTTTATTGCAATAGACATTATGAAATAAAAAATAATAGTTTAAGTGTATTTCAAAACAACAATAGCCCAAGGTTCTTTTGAAATAAAAAATGAAAGTTTAGGGGCATCATGGAACAAAAATTTAATGTTTAAGCATTTTTTAAAACTAAAATCATTTGGTGTGAATTTGATTTTACATGAACTCGCGCGTATTATTGTCATGTATAATTATACCACTGTTATTCATACATGTTATTACTGTTATAAAAATATATTTAATTTTTTGAACAGTAATAGTATATATGCATAACAATAATAGTGAATATTCATAACAGTGATAATACATAGATAAATCCGAGTTCAATCGAATTTATACAAATTTTTGTCCAATAATTTAAGGGTCTTTTGGCATAAAGATTGACTGTAAGCAAAATCCGTTTTAGGTCTCTCTAGCATGCAAGATACCATGCATTAAATTAGCAAGTATTTGTATGCAGTGGCAAGTTGCATATTGCAAATTAATTCTAGTAGTAATCCAATCATATATATATTTCAAGTATTAAGTAAGTAGTACTTTAACTTATTTTTTTATAAGCTAATTTTTTTTTATAAACTCTTAAAATAACTTATTCTAAAATAAGTTTAGAGATAAATTTCAATCTAAAATATTTATTTGTTTGATTTTTCAATCATTTATTTGCCTACTTAACTTTGGATGCCCACTAATATTTTACATAATATCCTCAATTGTTTTGATATACCTTCACTTTATCAGACAGTGGCTATGTTAGTTTGGAATAACACAATTGAGCTAGAATTTAGTGTGAAAATGTATATAACAACTTCCATCACTAGTACATTTTTCTTTATATATAGATAACAGATTTTAGGTAATGGATATTTTTAAATCTGTTATTTATGATTCAAATATCAGTTATTTATTTAATATTTGTTATCTAAGGTAAAGATCACTTTATACTTTACATAACATATTTCACTTTTAGTTATTTACTAGTTATGTACCTAGTCGTGCGTTGCACGGAAGCCAATCGCATATAGTATATTTCATTTCTTAAAAAATAAAGAATAAATTTAGAATATATTTTTATTTTAATTAAAAATAATTTTTTTCAAGTAACTTAATTAACATATTTTTATATATTGATCCTTCACAATTATAAATCTTGATTATAGTCCTATAGCTTTACCTCTTTTTGAATTTTATTCTGTTTAAATCCAAATTTTGATTATAAATCCTGTAACTTTTTTTTTAAATCTTTGTCCTACAATCCACCAACACTTATAGGACTAAAACTAAAAAAACCAATCAAACAAGATTAAAACAAATTTTTTTGAAGTTATAGGACTAAAATTAAAACTTAAAATTCAGTTGGACAAAAAAAAAGTATCATACATGATTAATATCAATAAATAAAACTTAGCAAAAAAAAGATAAAAAAGAGATACAGTTATAGGATGAAAAAAAATTCCTTTATTTCATAATTAATACCATCAAAATTAGAACATGAAGAATTTCACATAAGACATACTAAAAATAATTAATTGTACTAAACTAATGAAGATGTAAAAAATCATGTTGCAACAAATAAAAATACACATCGGTTATTTGAATAGATTTCACGACCGAGAAATTATAATACACCAATTATTTAATTAATTTCTCACCCCAGAATTTTACTCCATTATCGTGAAACAAAAATATAGACAGTTTCAAACTATGACCATAAATAAACAAAATTATTTTCATCTTATTAGAAACAATGATAGCAGTTAATTTACAATTTGCTTTAATTGATGTCAAATTTAAATCATCATAATATTTTAAAATTAGTGTTCATCTTTGTTACCAGACATCAATATAGTTTAATTTATAACAAATTCATAATTTTTTTATGAGAATAATGATTATTTATAAATAATTACACTGAAGTATAGTTATATAAATATTAAATCATTTACATAAGTAAATGTTGATAGGCGAATTACTCGAGGTTAATTACGAGATTAATTGACCAAGGCTAAGTAGGTCACTGACTTGCTTAGGGGACATGTCATCAGCTTTGACCAGAGTCAACAGTAGAGAAGCTCGCCCAGACTCCCAACAATGAGAAAAGGTCGCTTGAACGAGCTACAACTGTCACGCCCTAAAATTTCTATACATTTACAAATCAGCGGAAGTCTCACTTTTAATTAATTATTTAATAGATACATTCTTTAGAACGTGCACCCATTTTCTACTAAGTAAAATTCTTTTCTTTGGAAAACCCCTTTTTATTTAAAGGCAAATAAATCAAACATTCACAATAAATAACTCATTCAATACGTCCATGAAAAACATAAATAATATCATCTCAATTGTATCCAACATGTTTTAATAAAATCATCATAAGAGATCAAATCATTCCAACTTCATACATCAACCAAGACATTGATCAATTCATGCAATAATACTTAAACAAATCATATACAGCAGCTAGTACCTAAAACTCACGAAAACAGCCTGGGTGTACTCATCAAAACTGATTGTGTATAAGAACAGTCCACTAACTAATACCAAATCCATTTTCTTTAATATTATTATCTTGCTAAATAATTTAAGGCCTCTAAATACTCAATAAAATCATATTAGACATAAATTAAACACTTGCCACGAAAATCCCTTTTTAAAACACATGAAAAGCTCGTAAAATAATGTTGTAGGACTAATTTCAAACTAAAACTTTTAAACGATTTTCTTCCAGGTTTTAAGACCAAAACACTTAATATTTTAAGGCTATTAAACTGTCAAAATTTCAAAAATAGACTGGCATATATTTTGGTATTTCTTAAACAAGAATTTTGACGACTAGAATCACATAAAGGACTAAAATCATTTCCTCGACTTCTACTAAGTAAAAACTCATGAAAATTGGTCAATATGCATTATAAATCATTTCAAACATTCTGGTAACATTTCATAATTTTTAGAGTTATAAAACTTAACTTATTGATCATGCAAACTAAGGACAATAATTAATTTCATAAGAACAATTAAACACATAAATTGACTCTTAACCATGCATATAATTTTCGAACCGTCAGCTGCTATTTAATAAAATAATTCTTCAACTTAACTCCTAAAACTCATGCAAATTAACACATAATCATAATAATAATACCTCATGAAAATCATAATAAAATCTCATAATTCAATCAAACCATAAAAAAAATCCTAAATCAAACATCTACGTGTCCATGCACTCAACGAAATAAAACATGCAAACATCTAGTCTTGTGGCAAACACACAAGTGCCGAAAATAATACTTCAAACATGAAATAAAAGCCTACTTGGTTTATTAATAAAAATCTTCATCCATTAACTTCTTTAACTCGCATCACATCCACCTTCCTCCGCATCGCCAATCTCGTCATCTTACTCTTGAAAATCTGAAAATATAGTTTGGTGAAGGGGTGAGAAATTATAAAATAATCACTCCGTGGGGATAGTTTAGTTCGAAGTCTAAATATAAAGGACACAATAACATGTAAACATACCCTTCTTTCTTAACATATGATACGACTTTCGTATCCATTCATTGATGATATAGCTGATCATCCTTAACATTCATTTGACAATATAGCTGATTGTCCATTCATAGATTGATGGTAGAGCTGACCATCCATTCATATTAGCACATAAACACATAATTGCATCAAACTAAATATTTAAAAGTCGAACTAGAGTTACCACTTTTCACCGTTTAAACCCCCACCTTTTCTTGTCTTGAAAATATAGAAGTGTTGTACGTTGGCTTGACTAATCCTTGTGCTATGAACCTCACGAAAATCTGCCCTCCTTCTACTTCTACAAGCTGCTGAAAACTGGTCCTCTAACTTCAATACATGGCCGAATTTTGGTGCTAGGTGGCTGCTGATTTTTTCTTGGGTGTCTAAGGGTTTTGGGGCTTGATCATTACATATTTATAGAGTTGGAAAAAGTGTGTAGGGTTGGGGAAAGAGGGCTGGACGAAATTATGAAGAAAAGGCAAGAAAATTGGCCCAATATCTTGTTGTATCTCTATTTCCATACTTGGCAACTTATTTCCTTATTTAACAAATCCTTGCCATCTCTTTATTCTTATGATACTTAACCTTCAAGCATGTACTATTCTCTTGCATAAGAATATGACTTATTTCCATAAATAAAGATGCTAGAAATCCTTGTCTTAATACCTCCTAATTTTCGAAAATTGCTTAAGGTCTAAGACTCCTTATTTTCGAAAATATTACTAATACTATCCCAAGTATTATTTAATCCTATTCTTGGTCAAATCCTCATAAAGTCAAATCCCTAAATTTAATTCCTCAATTACTAACATGTCCTTAATGAATTAATACTTAAGGAAATACTAATCTTAAAGGACTAATACTATAACCTCAACAATAATATTATTCTTCTTTCCTCTAATAGTTTGAAACTTAAGTACTATCATAAGAGTCCAATTAATACTAATTGGGACAACTAATACTAAGCAACCAATTTAGAAATACTAAGGCATAACAACTTAAAGGACTAAACTTGTTCTCACACAAACTCACGCCTAAAACAAAAATAATTAAAGGGCTAAAAGCTGCTGCCTATGCGGGGTGTTACAACAACCAAATCAAAGAGCTGGATAAGACCAAGAGAGAGGAGCTCATAGGGAAGCTCGCCTCCTTATAGAGAAGCTCGCTCAAGAGCTCGTCTAAACCCAAGAAGACCAGGCTGAAGTCCACCATCACACTGCTCAAGAATGACATAAGGCAAGGAAACTCGCAAAGAAGCTCGCCTAGATCCGATGTACGGACATTAGTCATATAGGAAGCAAGTAGTAATGTAGTAGGACGAAGCAGTGTAAAGGTAGCATAGTAGTGAATAAGGACAAGTGTCAAGGACACTTGTCAGCACCTAAAGCCAAGAAGGCTCACAAAGTGCCACCTCACACATGCATACCTATAAATAGGTCTCCCCCTTTGTATTTTCTCTCTCTAAGTTCTGATAATACAAACAACACTTTCTCTCTCTAGCTCTCACATTTTCTCTCTCTACATTCATAACTCAAGAACAAATTATTTCGTGTTATTGTTTGGTGTGATTAGCAAGATAAACAGCCATAAATCCTTTCATTAACAAAATCCACCAATAATTTGGCATTAGAAGGAGGGTTCGAACCTCCGATCCTGATAAAATTGAGAGAAATTAGTGAGTGGTTAGTTGAAGATTTGAAGGTGTTCTTGAAGTTTGACAAGAACACTTGAAGATAGATATAAATTTCCAGAAAAATCATCTAAAACCCAGATTTTCGGACTGAAAACACAACAAAAAGGATTTAAACGCATGTGTGTAAGCAAATAAACCAAATTCTGGAAATTTGCTTGCATGCAAGGCTAGACAAAACCTTGACAACACTGACCCTAACTGGAAATTGCCGACCTTGACGAGCTTCGTATAAAAAACTTGAAAATGTCGAAAGAAAATACCTCCGCAACCACAAGAAGATGGAAGGGGTGTGCTCCCCAAAATCAAACTAATGGGGAGACTTCGCGCCGAGCTCCCCAAAGGAATGACGCCCCGTCAGCTCCTCAGCGAGCTCAAGCCACACCTGTGGCTGAAGATGGACTGAACCCAGCTCTAAGGGACATCGTTAATGACCCCAACGAGCTTCAGTGCACGATTGCAACATTACAAAGGCTGCAACAGAGGCAATAGGGTAAGCTCGCCCAAGCGTCTCGGCGAGCTCCCGCCAATGAAGTCCAAAAACAGACAATTAGGCCAACTCAGGCCACCCAAACTCGGGGGCAAGCCAGCGACCTCCCCGCCGAACAAGAAGTGAGCTCCACTCGAGCTCGCCAGCACAGAGAACGAGTTGGAAAGGCCAAGATGGCGGATAGGCTAGGTTCGCGAGATGGGTGAACTACTGCCTACACAGAGGCGTCAGCAACCCACCAATCCAGGGATAGGGAGGTCCTCCGGGGCAGGTTGGGGCCCAGACAAGAAGAAGTTGAACAAGTGTCTGCCCCTGCTTCATCCCGGAGGGAAGAGTCGGATCTACGTCCGTGTAGGTCCGCACACGATCGTTTGAGGAGGCCAGCTGCAGACAGACTTGGCCCAAACAGAGGCCGCCAGTTTAAGCCCATCACCGAGGGGCTACCCTAGAGTGAGGGACTGCGAGGCCGTGTGCCACGAGGCGCACGGCCTTTGAACAGCCTCCACAGGAGGTAGCTCACGAAGATGAGCTGGCCACATTAAAGAAGGCCGTAGAGCAGCTACAAATGCAAGTAGCTGCCAAAATTGGCGGACCTGATGCCACCTCCCTCCCTGCATCTCCATTGGCGCCCACCATATTGAAGGCACCGGTGCAGAAAAAGATCCAGTTTCCGGTGATGTCCGCATACGAGGGAGAATCTGACCCGAAAGTCCATATCGCCAAGTATGCAGACTACATGATCTCAGTAGGTGCCACCGATGCGACCCAGTACCGAAACTTCCCACTGATCCTTGGGGACCGAGCTCACCGATGGTTCTCCTCACTCGTCCCAGGGTCAATTCACTCCTTCGGCCAACTCATGCGGGAATTCTTGGCCCACTTCTCGGGGTACGGGTCATACTTGACCAAGAAGCACCGGCTCACCAACATACATCAAGGCGAGAATGAAACGGACCAGCAATACCTTGAAAGGTTTGACAAAGTCTTGCTGGAAGGCGAGCCGGTGTGCGAGGATACAAAGATTGTAGTTGTGATGGCCGGGCTAAAGAAGGGCACCGAACTTTGGAAGGAAATGTACCTTGCATGCCCGAACACCTATGCTGAGTTCTGACACAAGGCAGAGGTGTACGTAGCTATGCAGAAGGCACTACTGAAAGAGGTCGGTGCCTCAGATGAAAAGAAGCAGCATGGGAAGAAGTCCAGGGGCACCTATAAAGCTCCCTGGAACTTGAAAGCTTTTGGCGATGGAGACGAGTTCAAAGAAAAACTCAACCAAGTACTTACCGTCTCCGTTGACCATGTGTTCGCTGCGGTCAAGGACAAGGCAATGTTGAACGAACCACGGAGAATTCGTCAAGACCGCACGTAGCTGAACCCGAACAAGTTCTGTGCCTATCACCAATCCATCGGCCACTTCACAAGTGAATGCCACGACCTCCTCAAGTAACTTTGGAAATTCTACGAGGACGAGAAACTAGCCGAGTTCGTGAAAAATGTACCACCAAAGAGAACCAGGATCGAGAGGAGAGAGATCTCCGATGATGATGAGGACCGACGTGGTCCTCAACACAGGCGTAGGGCACCTCTCCTACCTCCGCAAGATCAAGAACCTACCCGAGAACTCCTGTTTCTCGAGGAATAATTCGGAGCTGCCGGAGGTCTCCAAGACGGAAGATCCTCCATTTCTAAAAGGCAGAGGAAGGCCGAGGTTTGGGCCATCAACCAGGTCTAGGAAGGGAGTTCCAGCTCCAAGCCCGCCACTCAACCAACAGTCGAGCTAACATTTTCCCAGGCGAACTTGGAGGGGATTCTAACTCCCCATAACGACTCGTTGGTGATCAGCGCCAATATCATGAACGTCCGAGTTCACCGACTCTTAGTGGACACCGGCGCGTTCACCAACATCTTATTCAAATCCACCTTAGATGGGTTAGGTGATTTTAAGTCGTATATAGAACCTAGTAATGCTAGGATAGTGGGGTTCGGAGAAGCTATAACTGTCCCCGTAGGCCAGATTAGGTTGAGCGTCCAACTTGTATCGACCGAGGACCCAGAAAGGAGACTGACTAGGCTCGTAGATTTCCTTGTTGTTGACCAGCAGTCTACCTACAACGGGTTCCTTGGCCGCCCGTTTATTCATGAATTTAAAGCGGCGTGTTCAACCTACTACTATTGTTTGAAATTCCCAACTCTTAAAGGTGCCGGAACTGTTAAGGGTGATCAGAAAAAGGCTAGGGAATGTTTGCTCCAAATTAAAAATGGCCAAGTAAAAAAATCTGTAACGCAGGTTCACATACTTGAAGACAACGTCCAAATTCCGGCAGATGAGCCCAACATCCTAGACATTATCTCTGTTGAAACTGAGTTGATGGTGGTAGGCAACCTGCCGGAGTTGACAGCCGAAGTTGACCAAGTGCAAGAACCTGCGCAAGGCACGCAGCCGGCACCCATGGAAGGAGTTGAAGAAGTTCAGGTCGACCAAGTGCAAGAAACTGTGCAAGACCCACAACCTAAGCCCATGGAAGGGGTCACAGATGCCCAAGGAGGAGAACCTGCGAGAGATCAAGAACCAGTGCCAATGGAAGTTGATCAAGCTCCCCAGGATGAAGAATCATCCCAGGTTGAAAGGCTATCCAATCAAACTCCTCAGGAAACACAAAAAGTTAATGAACCTGCCAAAGTTGATAAAGGTGGCGAAGACCTTGAACCTCGAATAGGTCATGAACCAGTCGTGAAGGAGAACTTGGAAGAATTCCTAAAAGACCCAAGATGGAAGAACCAAAAGAGGAAGGTCACTCCCATGGAGGAATTAACAGCAATCCAGGTGGACCCAGAGAAGGACTTGGAACTTTTCATAGGCTCCGAGCTCCCAGAGCCGTACAGGTCAGAGATGGAGGTGTTCCTCATGACCAACCTGGACGTATTTGCCTAGTCCCATGAAGATATGACAGGGATCCCGTTAGAGCACGCATATCACCGGCTCAATATAGACCCGACGAAAAGACTTGTTCATCAAAAGCGAAAGAAGTATGGACCAGACAAGTACGAGGCATTAACTACGGAGGTGAAAAAGTTGTTGGACAACAAGTTGATCAAGGAAGCGTTGTGCCCGCAGTGGGTTGCAAACCCGGTCCTTGTAAAGAAGCCCAATGGAACGTGGAGGCTATGCATCGACTTCAAGGACCTAAACAAGACGTGTCCAAAAGACAACTTCCCGCTGCCCCACATCGATCAACTTGTAGATAGCACTGCAGGCCACGAGATGATGACGTTCATGGATGCCATCGCAGGTTATCATCAAATAGCAATGCACCCAGATAAACAGGAACATACGACGTTCTACACCAACAAGAACATGTACTGCTGGAAGAGGATGCCGTTCGGGCTTATCAACGCCGGAGCTACCTACCAAAGGTTGGTGAACAAGATGTTCGATCAACATATTGACCATACTATGAAGGTGTACGTGGACGACATAGTAGTCAAGAATTTGCGGAAGGAAGATCACCTCAACCATCTCAAGCAAACCTTTGACATACTACACCACTACAACATGAAGCTAAACCCAAAGAAGAGCAGCTTCGGCGTTCACTCAGGAAAATTCCTAGGCCATCTGGTCAGCAGGCATCGAGGTCAATCCTACACAAGTAAAATGCATTATCGAGATGAAGGCGCTAGATTTAGTACCGAAGGTTCAAAGGTTGACCGGATGTTTGGCAGCTTTGAACCGATTCATCTCCAGGTCCGGTGATCAGAGTCGTCCATTCTTCGAAGCGATCAAAGAAAATAGACTTAGACACAAGGACGACTTCCAATGGACGAAGGAATACCAAAAAGCTTTCGAAGACATCAAAACATACTTAGCCAACACTCAAATCCTGTCAAAGTCGGTACCTGGCGAAAAGCTATACCTATACTTAGCAGCGTCAGAAGTAGCCATCTGTTCGGTACTGGTCCGCAAAGAAGCCAAGGCACGCCTACCAGTGTACTACGTAAGTCAAGTCTTACACGAAGCCGAGTTACGGTACACCCTAACAGAGAAGCTAGCCTACACACTGGTGATGAGTGTTAGAAAATTGCGGCCCTACTTCTTCGACCATCCGTTAGAGGTGTTGACAACGTTCCCACTACGGCAAATACTGCACCGGCCAGACATCACAAGACGCTTGTTGAAATGGTCACTAGAAGTTAGCCAATACGGTATAACCTACACACCCCGAACAACGATCAAGGGACAAGCGCTCGCTGATTTCATCATCGAGCTAACTTTCCCACAAGATCTGACGAGGGGGAGTATAGCTCCGTGGCACCTCTACGTAGACGGATCATCAACCAGCACAGCAGCAGGAGCCGGTGTAGTGCTGATAAGCCCAGACAGATAAGTCTTCACCTCGGCGATCCGGTTCGACTTCAGAGCCACAAACAACGAAGCAGAGTACGAGGCGCTGATAACCGGACTTAGGTTATCATTAGTTGTGGGGACAACCAATCTTCAGATTTTTGGAGATTCTCAGCTGATAATATCCCAAGTCCGGGGTGAATATGAAGCAAAGGACCAGCAGATGATGATGTACCAGAAGATAGTAGCGCATCTGATCTCGATGTTTAAACAGGTTTACATCGAGCAGATCCCAAGGTTGGAAAATACGCAGGTCGATGCACTAGCCCGACTAGCTACTAGTAACGGTAAAGCAGAATTGACAGAGGTCGTCGTCACCAAGCTAAAGGACCCCTCGACGTCTGATTACAAAATAAACCAGACATCGAGTGGGGGGCAGGAAGATGGCAAAGATTGGTGCACTCCAATCGAAAACTACCTAAAGGATGGATCGGTCCCAGAAGATACGTGGGAAGCTAGTCGACTAGTGAAGCAGGCAGCTAGATATACGTTGATAGATGGCCAACTCTATAAACGTGGATTCTCTCTACCCCTACTCAAATGCATGTTTGAAAAGCAAGGGTTTGAGGTGTTAGAAGAAATCCACCAAGGAATTTGCGGAAGTCACGCTGGGGGGAAAGCTTTGGCATATAAAATAATCAGACAAGGGTACTACTGGCCCACTCTCAGAAAAGATGCCATCAGCTTCGCCCGAAGGTGCCGAAAGTGCCAGCTATTCGCACCTAATATCCACTCTCCTGCTACTCAACTTAAATCGGCGTTCAGCCCATGGCCTTTCGCAAAATAGGGTATCGACTTGATCGGCCCATTCCCACCTGGCAGAGGCGGTGTAAAGTTCATTGTAATAGCAGTAGATTATTACACTAAGTGGGCTGAAGTCGAGGCACTTACAGCGGTGATGCAGGTGAGGATGATCAGTTTTATCTGGAAAATCTGATATCCGATTTGGACTTCCACAGTCAATAGTGATGGATAACGGTAGACAGTTCGACGGTCAAAAGTTGAGAGAATTCTGCAGTTCGTGGAATATCAAGAAACACTACTCAACTCCGTACCATCCACAGTCGAACGGCCAGGTAGAAGCAGTGAATAAAATTTTGAAACATGTGCTGAAGATCCACCTCGAAGACAAAAAAGGAAGCTGGGCGGATGAACTCCCGAAGGTCCTATGGTCATACAGAACATCGTACCGAGTAAGTACCGGGGAAACACCGTTTACTTTAGCCTTCGGAACAGAAGCAGTTGTACCAGTGGAGGTTCAGAACACGACTTGGAAGGTGGTTGGATATGAAGAGAAGGAAAACGATGAAGCCTTAGCAGTAGAGAAAGACCTGCTTGAAGAGACTAGAGCTTCATCGGAATTGAAGAACGCCAACTACAAACAAAGAGCGGAGAAGTACTACAATTCCCAGGTTTGAGACCGAAGGTTCAAAGTGGGGGAGTTGGTACTAAGAAGGAAGCTAGCAACCCCGCCGGGTGTTTTCGGACCAAATTGGGAAGGACCATTCCAAGTTACCGCTGATTGGGTAAACTGGACGTACGACCTCGAAGACATGGAAGGGAAAGCTTTGTCATATACGTGGAGCGCAGCGCATCTAAAGAAATTTTACCAGTAGAAGGAGGTGGAACAAAATTTTGTAATAGACTAGTCGAAGGTTCGCATCAGAAATGTTGATGGCAACCAGTATAAATTACGTTACTATATAAAGTTAGAATTTTTCAAGAATATCAACTGTTCGAAGCTTCGTATTACATAAGGACCAAGGTCTCAAATGTTATAATCTATAAAGCTCAAGGCAAAGGCCGAAGCGCCCAAGGTTAGCGAAGGTGTCCTTTTTAAAGGATCACTAAGCGCCTACTGCCCTAAGTTAGAAAATTCACGAAAAAGACGATTAAAACGTCTAAGGCAAGGTTCTTGAAACCTAATCGCCCAAGTGAATTAAAAATAGTACAACTCGGTACCTAAAACGGTTTAAGACGAGCGATTTGCAACCCTAAGCGGTGCAAGACAAAGAATACGTACTAAATAAACAAAGTACAAATTTGTAGTCTGAAGTTACGTAAAACGAATAATTCGCTTCCCAAAGTGGAATAAGACGAACAAGTAAGTACTAAGAGTATGCAAACGAGCTAATAAAAGATATAACGTGCGAAAAAGTAAAGCAAGGCAAGTTGGAATAAAAAGTTCAATATTCATAACAAAAAATACTTAGAAAATTTTCTAAGTATATAAAGTGGTGCTAGTTACAAAGGCCAACTAGCTAGCCATCTTTGAACTACAAAAAAGCTCATTCTGGGCAAACTATACAAGCCCAGCGAGCTATTCCTACTTAACAAAAACAAAACAAGGAAAAGCTATGCTAAAGAAAACAAGAAAATCCCTAAGTCTCGGGAGCAATAGGAGCATCAGGAGTTGGAGTGGCAGAGGCATCAGCAGGGGTCTCAGTCTGGGCGAGCTCATGAGGGACTCCGCCACCACCTGTCGGAGGAGAAAGTACGGGAAGTTCAGTGATGTTCCCCATAAGGTCGCTGGTGTCCACCATGATATTTCCGCAGACCTCTTGCATTTGCTCAGTAGTGGGAAGAGTTCACTCTTCTCCCTCAGCGTGCTCCTCCTCAGCGATGTTGACTTCAGGGACCAGAACGGTTTGAATGATCTTGTAGCGCGCCGAGACGAAATCTAGAGGAACCCCAAGTTGGGCGAGGTCCTCTATGTCTAGCTCGGTCCCATCATCAAATTTGGCTTTGTCAAGGTAGTCCTTGAGGTCGCCCACCACTGCCTCCATTTCATCGTCCTTGTGAGCTCGTGCCCACCAAATAGATCTGATCACCTCGGCATAACATTGGACGAATCCTTTGTCAGAGGCCTCAGCTCTCAGGGCATCAAAGGTCGCTGGGGAGGCGGCATTGTTTCACAGCTAGGGGACCTCATTTATCTTCGCCGAAAGTTCCTCCCTCAGCTTCGAGCACTCCTCAACGACACTCTTAGATAAATCCCACTCCAGTTCCAGCTCACTCTTTGCCACCGTAAGCTCGCCATCCTTGCTCGCGAGCTTCTCCGCGAACTCCTCCTCCTTGGCGCAAATTTGAGCATCGGCGTTCCGTTGGATGACGGCAAACTTCTTCTGAAGCTCGCTAAGTTGGTTAAGGGTGCTTTTCTCACCTGCTAGGGAAGCAGAGGCCTTCTCTTCGGCGAGCTCAACCGACTTCTTCACCTTATCTAGAGCCTTAGCCATCTTGATATAGGCCGCATTCTTCTCTTGGCGACCTTCCTCTAGTTGGGTCGCCTGATCGATTACCCTTTGGTTGGCGAGCAATAGCCCACTCGCGTAATCCATGGAAAGCCGGGCGTTCTCAATCAGGCTTTATCTTTCTAAGGTCGCCAACTGAGGGGTCAACCAATACCTCGGCACCTTGCTCACAGTATGTTGGGCAAGGCCTCCGAGAAGGTTGCGCATGGAGGTGAGGGAGTGAGATCGCTCGTAAGAATGGAGGGCTTCGTGCCCATGAGGAAAGGCGATGGAGGCATAAGTGCGAGGTCAAAAACGTTTGAGTCAAAAGGAATAAAAATGAAAAATAACACAAGGTAAAACCAGGTTAGCGAGCTACTTACTGAACTCGGTTGGGGTCCCAATCTAAGATGGTGTCTTCCACCACCTGGACCCCGAATGGTGACTGGGAAGGCGGTGACCTTGGCATGGGGGCGAGTGGCAATGTAGCAGTGGATTGAGCAGATCCACCTTGGCTCGATCTTGTCCCAGCTCGCCCAGCTTGATCAGATTCCTCATCCTGAAGGGTGAATTTGGTCCTCTTGCGACCTTGAGCGACTTCCTCGCCCACCTTGGATCCATCACCTCGATGGAGACCTCGTTTCTGATGCTGAGGAGCTCGCTCAGGCGTGGCAGCAGTTCCCCCACCCCCTTATTGGTCCTGGTGACCTGAGGCATCTTGGCGGGAGTGGGGGTCTTTGCCGGAGCCTTGGTCGGCCCCTTCTGACTTCCAGAGCCCCCAACGTTGCCCTTCTTCAAGGCGACCTTCACTTTCTTGCTCGCCTCTAGTGCAAGCATCGAAGGCAAACCGAGCTTGTTTGGGCGAGGTGGACTCATTTCGTAGCGGCGAGCTAAAATATGGTAAGCCTCGGGGACTTTGATAGGTGGGAATGCAACTGCGTTACCACCTGCAGAGATCGAGAGAATTAAGTTAGCATCTAGGCGAGCTATCCCAGTTAACTGCCGAACTTCAGTAAGTTGTCAACCTGAAAGTTCAGGACCTTGAATAACAAGATGATGCGGCGATGTCAGAACCCCGGCGAGTCTGAGGCAGTGATGCTTGCACAAGTGGGCGACGTCCCGGTCCTCCTCACTCCTCAAGTAGCACACAACTTGCACGAAGTTGAACTCAGTCGAGACTTCAGGCTTGCCCCGGCTAGATTTGTGGCGCTTCAGACCTACAAGAAAAGGGAAATTAGATTAGTAAATCTAATTCAACCCATGCACACCGAAATGGGCGACCTACTGCTAGCTTCTCTGTATTCCTCGGGAGAGAAAATATGCCCTCCCCGTCCGGAGTAATTGGTGGAAGCTCACCAATCACCGCCCATGAAGATGAACTTCTCTCCCGGGCGAGCTTTGAGATAGTAATACCCCTTGCCATCTTTTTCTTGCCGGGTCATGATGAATAGTTCATTAAATTCCACCGTGGTCAACCGATTCTCGTATCCCTCCAGCCCAAAGATGGATAAGGTCGCCAGTAGATTGCTCCAAGCATTTGGAGTGAGATGAGTGATGGCGAGGTTGTTGTCTAGGAGGAACTGGCCGATGATCGGGTGCATGTACATTGATGGCGGTCAACCCTGCCGGAGGCATATGAGCTCGCTCGTCCTTCTCTGGAGCATATAAGAAAATATCGTGGGGAATTCGATATTTCTCGCGAAGTTGGAAAAGAGCATACTCGTTGATGATGCTCTGGACCTCGTTCGCCTTATAGTCGGACTAACCATCAGTAGCCCGAGTAGTTCGCCCAGGCAAAGGAAAGCTCGCCACATGTTCGGCGACGTACTCCTCCCAATCGAACGCGTGAATCACATCATCGGGGGTCTGGTGCTCTGGGAGTTGGGGAAATGGAAAATTGATTGAGCGAAGATACTCGTAAGTAACCTCCACCTCTTCGTCATCATCGTCATCCTCCTCCAGCTCGCGGACAAGTTCGCTTGCTGGGACGCCAGACTCGGCGACCTCCTCCTGGGTCTCAGCGACCTCCGCTTCGTCTTGAGCAATGGCTTCAACAGTAGCCCGAGCGAAGTCCTGCCAAAGCTTGCGAAGTCCCGATTCACCATCACCCCCAGAATTGGTGGCCTTTTCCTCAGAATCAGGACAGACCTCGCCCCAGAACTCGCCAGCATCTGGGCGAGCTATTGAGCTCACACCGGAGCCCGACTCGATCAAGATTGGGGTCATTTGAGGAATAGGCAAATTCTCGATCATGGGAAGTTTTCCAGGATTACGGTTTGAAAGTGTTTGGCTCGAAGATTGAATCGACATGTTCAAAATTGAGAAGGTAAGGTCTTAAATTTTCTAAGTTCTTAGGAAGTTCAAGTCGCCGGAGTTCTAAAAATGATAATAATTGGAAAGCTCGAAGGAACAACCGGAAAGTATGGAAGAATCGCCGAAAATATCAAGAGTCGCCGGAAACATCCAAAAATTTCCAGAGACTCAGAAGAAAATGGAAAAGGGCAAGGGAGAATCTGCAAAAAAAAGAAAAGAGAGAAGAAGAGATCGTGTTCTACTTTGAGGAGTCGTCAAAAAATATGTTGGATGCAGGGGTGATTAATCGCCGGAGAAATTACTCTGAGAGTTGGAAGTGTAAAAGTGATGAATGAGGAAGGTTTCTTGTGTTTATAGAGGTCGGGGCGAGCTATAATATTCAAATAGTGCAAGGACCTAGATGCAAAGAATTTGAAAGTTTCGTCATGATGGGAGCGGGAACTGAGGCCTAAAAAGGCGTGCACGGCGCCTCAATCTTCGCTCCGCGTCAGCACACCCACCGCCATGCGATAGCTCGCCAAGACGCTCGACACCAAACCAAGAGGTAGTTTGCCAACACTCAAGCTCTCACCCACTGAGGTAAGTCAGTCGCCCACACATTAGAAATATCATGATGTGAACGAGCTAGGGGAAAATGTTGGTAGGCGAACTACTCGAGGTTAATTACGAGATTAATTGACCAAGGCTAAGTAGGTCGCTGACTTGCTTAGGAGACAAGTCATCAGCTTTGACCAGAGTCTACAGTAGAGAAGCTCGCTTAGACTCCCAACAATGAGAGAAGCTCGCTTGAACGAGCTACAACCAAATCAAAGAGCTGGATAAGACCAAGAGAGAGGACCTCATAGGGAAGCTCGCCTCCTTATAGAGAAGCTCGCTCAAGAGCTCGTCTAAACCCAAGAAGACCAGGCTGAAGTCCACCATCACACTGCTCAAGAATGACACAAGGCAAGGAAACTCGCAAAGAAGCTCACCTATTTCCGATGTACGGACATTAGTCATATAGGAAGCAAGTAGTAATGTAGTAGGACAAAGCAGTGTAAAGGTAGCATAGTAGTGAATAAGGACAAGTGTCAGCACCTAAAGCCAAGAAGGCTCACAAAGTGCCACCTCACTCATGCATACCTATAAATAGTTCTCCCCCTTTGTATTTTCTCTCTCTAAGTTCTAATAATACAAACAACACTTTCTCTCTCTAGCTCTCACATTTTCTCTCTCTACATTCATAACTTAAGAACAAATTATTTCTTGTTATTGTTTGGTGTGATTAGCAAGATAAACAGCCATAAATCCTTTCATTAACAAAATCCACCAACAGTAAAAATGAGAAAAACATTAAAATTAAAACTATTTCATTAGAAACATAATATATACAATAAAAAATTCAAAACAAAATTACATCTAAGAAACCTTAAACATTTCTAAACACTTCCTGATATACAATATTTTTCGTTGTATTTCCGTTAGGGTCATTATCATAACACAACATAATTTTCAAACCATGACGTGTTGTAATTCGAGAAATTGTAACATATGGCCGACCATAACTGAATACAAGTTTTTTAACGAATACTCCAACATGAGAAAAAAATTGTCCTTGACTTTTGTTTATAGTCATTGCATAAGAAATAATTAACAGAAGTTGTCTCCTCGTAAACTTAAATGGTAATCTAGTTTCAGAGGGAGTCAATGACAATCTACTGATCTTGGAATCATAGCTAATTCACCAACACTAATACCAGTGAAAACTTTAGCTTCAATCACTTTATTGCACAATCAAGTGATTACCAACCTGCATAAAAATAGATATATGTCAATATAATTTTATAAAATACTATAACAATAAATGTTAGCAAATATTTAATTTAAATTAGACAAAAGCAGTAAAACAAACCTCGTTCCATTACAAAGTCCTCTTGAATGATCAATATTTCTCAATAGCATAATAGGTTTGCCAACTTTAACATTTAACTCATGATCGGGAACTCCAGAAAACTTCAAAGTATTAAAAAACTTGGGAGTATGAACATCAGCGAGAGAATCAAATTTCGAATCAGATCTACAAATACTATCACAACTTAAATACTTTTTGAATTCCCTGTCATTTAATCCAATCATATAATCATTTATAGATCTAACGGAATCCAGAGTTGGAGCTAGAATAGCTCCGTCTTGCAAAAATTGGTGATCAAACATCCTAGACTCAAAATCAGGATAGACATAATTAATAATAGACAAAATTGAATCATCACCACCTTTCAATAAAATGTCATCTGGAATAACAATATCTGATCCATAATCCGTTTTTGACCATATAGTTCCATCACCGACCGATTGAATTCATTCTGAAAATGATTTCATTTCAACTTTTCCATCAACATATTTCAAATTCTGCAACCTCATATTCTTTGTCAATTTTAAAACAATACATAAATTCCATAAATCCAAAGAATTGATGCTAGCATGTACTATATCTTGTCTCTTCCCTTTTGGAATTACAGGTAAATTTTGTCGAAAATCACCACTAAAGACAATTGTCTTTCCTCCAAAAGGTATTCTAGAACGTGATGAATCACATAACTGCATAATATCTCTCAATGAAGAATTCAAAGATTCAATACAGTGCCTATGAACCATTGGTGCTTCATCCTAGACTATAAGATTACATTTTATTAAAAGTTCGGCTAAATGACTGCCCTATTTAATATTGCACGTATAATCTTCCAAATAATTTATTGGAATACAAAATCTTGAATGAGCAGTTCGTCCACCAGGAAGTAAAAGGGAAGCTATGCCACTCGAAGCAACATTTAAAACTATCTTACCCTCGGATCGGAGTCTTGCATATAATGTTTTCCACAAAAAAGTTTTTCCAGTACCTCCATAACCATATACAAAAAATACTCTTCCAATATCTGAAAATACTGACTCAATAATTGTATCATAAACAACCCGTTGTTCATCATTCAATCTACTCACAAAACTTTATGCTCCACTCTCAATTCCACCTTATTATAAGATAATTCACTTGAAATCATCCTATTATGTGTTGTCAAATTGTTATCATGAACAACCAAAGGCATCCCTTCAAAATCTTGTAAACTCCTTCCAAGTGGACACAACATATTTTCAATCTCCAAAAGACAACAATTTTTAATCTCTTCTTCTGTCATCCTTAATTCTTCAAACATAAAAACTAAAATTAAAATTAAAAAATTGGAAAATCTAAATATTTAAATTGTCATTTATTGAATATTATTTACGTAAATATAGTAATAGTATATAACATAATATATTTTAAAATAAAATTTTAAAATTAATTATTATACAATACAATTACTGAATTATACTCAAATTTAACAGAACGCTAGATATAAAAAAATTCATATGAAATACATATACATACACACATTTTTTTTTATAAAATATAACGTAATGTATTTTATTATGCTATAAAAGTAATAAAATAATACTAAATATTTTAAAATTGTTACTTAGATCCCAATATATATTTATGCAAATAAAAACATAATATATTCATTTACATTATAATATAATTTAAAAAGTAAAAAAAAAATTTAAAAATACAACACAAAAAATAAAATACCTGGAAAACGGAGTATTTTTCTTCTCTTGTATAAGATATCATCTGACATAAACTTCCAACATATATTCCTTGTGTCACAAGGATTGTTTAAAGATCCAGATGTAATCAAAGTGACAAACAAAGACCTCATTGAAGATGTTGAAACCCATTCACTTGCTTCTTCAAAACCATAAACATACTCTTGATCATCTTCTAACAAACCTCTAGCAAAACATGCATCACGAAATGTAGGATACAAAATGCCTCGAAATATTTTCAAGTCCTCAAAACATTTTGGTCTGGTAATAACATTTAACAAAATCCTTAAATAATACACTTCTAGACTATCGGAAGGCACATAACAAAGACGTCCAACTATAAAACCTCTTTATCTAGGTTCCCAAGTCCTTGAATCCCTCTTCCAAACAAAAAACTGAGGAATTTGAACATATGTTAAATTAGCAGCTTTAGCAGACCAATTGTTTAACACAAACCAAGCTAAGAACATGCTAATTTTTACACTGGGTTTGTTTAACACCGAATTCAATGACTCCAAATCTCTGAAAACAACATTTTGTCCATCCAAAAGATGAAACACCAAACACTCAATAGATGGGTATCTGTTCGGTGTAAATGAGTCCTCACGCAAGTGTACGTGTTCGCTATTAGCGTGGTAAGCTTGACCAAGTTTTAATATATATCGAACCCAAAGGAGACGGGGACTTGTAAGGAAAATTCGTTGTTTCAATTGGCTAGCTAACAAAGCAATTAAGGGGTAAGGTATCTATCGTCTACTAATGCGTCAAAGAAGTAAACTACCTATCACCTTGGGTTGCAAAGTGAGCAAATGTGAGAGAAATGAGCTAGTGTACTATCCTATGTTTCATGGAGTGAAGTATCACTTTATCATGCAATAAGATTGTGTATAATCAATGGGCAAGCCACTCTAACATGTAAAAGGTTTCCCTAATAACATATCAAAGCCTCTAATTGTTCATCCAATTCACTAGAGATAATTCTCACTATCTTAGGAATTTTATCAAACACTTGATATGCATTGGCCTTAATACAAGAAAGTTTAGGAAAATAGCTCTACTTTCGCAAGAGACTAACTCCCTAATGGCCCTTATTATCATCTACACATGCAAGCATTCATACTATCCATCAATGTAGAGAATTGATCATACAACAACTCAAATCATTCAAAATATCAACATATCACTACACTACTCCATAGGAATCATACACTAACACATAAAGGAATTAGCTCATGGCTAATTGAGTAAACATGAGAACAATTAAGCTAGGAACAATCATCATTAAGTAAGAAATGTAAAGAGATTTACCTATTACAATGAAAATTGGAAAGATACAATTTA
>JAPKLY010000432.1:193203-285464 GCA_026898435.1 Prunella vulgaris | reverse complement strand
TAATATTATATAATAAATTTAAAAACTTGCTTTTAATTTATGTTAGTATAGTAACATACATTTGCCCATGTAGTAACACAAACTGGAGAGCAAATATATATTATTATTAGAGCAAATGTGTGTTACTATCTTATAAAATATTGTTATTTTACATATATTCATCTATTTTTATAGAATAAATAATTTTTCACATAATACAACAACAAAATGTGTGTTACTTTAAGAATAAATATTGATTATTCACAAATATTTATTTATTTTTAGAAATTTTTTAATATAATAACATATATATTACATGAAACAATATACCTAAATTTAAAGGGATTATGAATAAATTAAGAAACACATATTTATTATCATAATAATATATATTGCTCATATAGTAACACACATTTGTCCATATAGTAACACAAATTGGGAGATAAATGTGTGTTACTATTAGAGTAAATGTGTGTTACTATCTTATAAAATGTTGTTATTTTATATATATTAATTTGTTTTTATAAAATAAATAATTTTTCACATAATGCAAGAGCAAAATGTGTGTTACTTTAAGAAAAAAATATTTATTTATTTTTATAGAAATAATTTTTTTTTCATATAATAACATATATATTACACGAAATAATATATCTAAATTTAAAGGGATGACGAATAAATTAAGAAAAATATATTTATTCTCATAAAAATATATTTTGTCCATATAGTAACACAAACTGGGGGGCCAAACTTATGTTCAAGTATTGTACCCGTGCGATGCACAATAATTTTTTTAATATCGTATTAAAATATCCTGATAAAACATATGAATAGACTTATACATGAAAAAAATTTGTATCATTCTAGCTACTTGAATTGTACTTTAATTTATAATATAATTAGATAGAAACTCAATAAACACATGAATCATAATGATAGAAGATATAGAATATGTATCATGTATAATACCATCTTGTTGATAGAATTTACTAATCGTGTTTGTTATGTGGCTTGTTATAACATATTAATCCTATCAAACAATAATCTAAGATTTTGTGTTCTTGAGGGATAAGATAGAGAGAGAAAGTGGAGAGTTTAGAGAGAGAAAGTAAAAGTGTATTATGATTGAATTCTTGTGAATAGTACAAGAGAGACCTTATTTATAGGTGTGCAAGTGTGAGGTGGTACCTTGTGAGCCTATATGGCTTCCGGTGTTGACAAGGGTTCCTGACCTTCGCCTCGGTCCCTCACACTGCTACCTTTACAATGCCCCATCCTACTACATATTCATGTTCTATCCAAACACTCGTGGTCCTAGTCCTTCACACTGGGCGAGCTTCCGGGCTACCTTCCATGCCTTGTGTGATTCCAGGGCCATATAAGGGCGGATTTTGACTCGACCCCAATGCCTAGGGGCGAGCTTCCTTGCCGAGCTTCC
The DNA here is from genome assembly GCA_026898435.1 of Prunella vulgaris. NCBI lineage: Eukaryota > Viridiplantae > Streptophyta > Magnoliopsida > Lamiales > Lamiaceae > Prunella > Prunella vulgaris. The sequence goes on along the minus strand of JAPKLY010000432.1, from coordinate 284,047 downwards.
CTCTTAGGTGTGGCCTGGTACCTCGGCGAGCTTCTATTCTTACATGACGAACCTCTCCATGCTTACCTCAGCCGAGGTTAGTAACCTGGTTCTCCATGTTGGCCAACCCTGAGGTCAGCCAACCCTGACGAGGTTGTCCATGTTGGCCAACCCTGACGAGGTTCTCCATGTTGGCCAACTCTGACGAGGTTGGCCAACCCTGACGAGGTTCTCCATGTTGGCCAACCCTGACGAGGTTGGCCAACCCTGACGAGGTTCTCCATGTTGGCCAACTTCTCAGCCTTGGTTATTTATCCTTGTAATCTTTCATTAGTAGTTCACTTTAGTTCGTCTATCAACATTTGCCCCCAGCTCGTCCACATCAGGATACTTCTAATGTGTGGGCGAGCTGATTTGCCCTTGTGGGTGAGAGCTCGAGTGTAGGCGAACTCCCAACTTCGCTGTTCTAATTTGGCTTCTATTTGTTTTCCGCACGTTATTATCTTTAAGTAGCTCATATTTTTTTTATTATGGATAGGCAATTGTTCGTCTTATACCACTTAGGGAAGTGAATCGTTCGTCTTATGCCACTTCGGGCAACGAATCGTACTTGTTTATTTGGCACTTATTTGTTCGTCTTACGCCGCTTGGGACCGCGAATTGCTCGTCTTACGCCGCTTAGGGCAGCGAGTTGTGCTTGGTTGTTCACTTGGGCGATCGGGTTTTAAAAATCTTGCCTTAGACATTTTAAATCGTCTTATTGTGAACTTTTTCTTATTTTTGGGCTGTGGGCGCTTAGTGATCCTTTAAGAAGGACACCTTCGCTTGCCTGGGCACTTTGGCCTTTGCCTTGAGCTTTAGATAATAACGTTTTGGGACTTGAGTCCTTGCAGATTCCGAGCTTGAACAGTATAACGTCTTTACCAAGAGTGGGCCAGTAGTATCCCTGTCTGATCGTCTTGTATATCAAAGCTTGCCCCCCAGCGTGACTCCCGCAGATTCCTTGGTGGATTTCTTCTAACTCCTCGAACCATTGCTTTTCAGATAAGCATTTGAGTAGGGGTAGAGAGAATACACATTTGTATAGTTGGCCATCCACCAACGTGTATCTGGCTACTTGCTTTATTAGACGACTAACTTCCATATCTTCAATTTTTTTTTTATCGGAGTGCGACAATCATCACCTTTTTCCTGTCCCCTACTCGAAGTCTGATTTACTTTGTAATCGGACGTCGAGGGGTCCTTCAACTTGGTGATGACTACCTCTGTTAGTTCTGCTTCGTCATTGGCTCGTAACCCACTCCAGGTTCGAGGTTATGACTTCCTTCATCAACATTGGCAGGTTCATATGTTTCCTTCGTCTCCTGAGGGATTGAGTCGGATGGTCCTTCGTCAATTTTCATTGGTACCGGTTCTTCAACTTGGACTGGTACATCTGCTTGGACGATCTCCATCTTCCCCGGTTGGTTGTCCACCTCCATCAACTCAGTTTCAACTGAGACGACATCTAGGATGTTCGGCTAGTTTGCTGAGGGGTGTCTTCCGTCTTCAAGCGTATGTACCTGCATTTTTTTAACAGCTTCCACTTTCTAGGCCTCCGGCTGGTCTCATCCGAGGTCCTCAACGTCTGTTGTTTGGGCCATATCGGACCTCATCTTCTTCTTCGTCATCTGAGTCCTCATTCCCCCTTACCTGCCTGGTTCTCTTCGCCGGGGCCCTCTTCACAAACTCGGCCAGCTTACCATCCTCATAAAATTTCCAGAGTTACTTGAGTAGGTCCCAGCACTCACTAGTGAAGTGTCCGATGGACTGATGGTAAGCGCAGAATTTGTTGGGGTTCATCACGGCACGGTCCTGCCGAATTTGCCTCGGTTCACTCAGCATTGCTTTGTCTTTGACAGCTGCAAACACATGATCAACAGAGACGGTTAGCACTTGGTTCAACTTTTCTTTGAATTCGTCCCCATCTCCGAATGCCTTCGAATTTCTGGGGGCCTTGTAAATGCCCCCGGACTTCATTCCGGTGTCACCGACCTCCTTCAGTAATGCCTCCTGCATAGCGACGTACACCCCTGCTTTGTGTCGGAACTCTGCGTAGGTGTTTGGGCAAGACAGGTGCATTTTTTTTCCAGAGCTTGGTCCCCTTCTTCAAACCGACCATCACCGCCACGATCTTGGTGTCCTCGTTCACCGGCTCACCTTCCAGCAGTATTTTGTCAAACGTTTCCAGGTACTGCTAGTCCATTTCGTTCTCTCCTTGATGAATGTTGGCTAGTCGGTGCTTCTGGGTCAAGTAGGACCTGTACTCGGAGAAGTGGGCGAAGAACTCCTCGGCGAGTTGGCCGAATGATTGGAATGACCCCGGGGCAAGTGATGAGAACCACCGATGAGCGCGATCCCCTAGGGTCAATGGGAAGTTTCGGTACTGTGTTGCATCCGTGGCACCTACTGAGATCACATAGTCCGCATACTTGGAGATATGAACCTTCGGGTCTGATTCTACCTCGTATGCGGCCATCTCCGGGAACTGGATTTTCTTTTGTACTGGTGCTTTAAGAATGGCCGGTGCCAACGGTGATGCTGGGAGTGTGGTGGCATCAACTCCGCCACCTACTGCAGCTACCTGCATCTGCAACTGCTCCACTGTCTTATTTAGTGTTGCCAGCTCATCTTCGTGAGCTACCTTCTGTGCAGGCTGTTCAAGGACCGTACGTCTCATGGACGTACGACCCTGCAGTCCTTCGCTCTAGGGTAGCCCCTCTGTGATGTGCAGGAACTGGCGGGCGCCTTGTGGGCCAAGTCTATCGAAAACTGGCCTTCTTACCCTTTTGTGTGTGGACCTACGTGGACATAGATCCGACTCCTCCCAATGGGACGTAGCGGGCACAAACTCCTGGATTGTCTCCTCCCGTCGAGATCCCAGTCTCCCCTTGAGAACCTTCCTGGACTGGTAGGTCGCTGAGACCTCAGTGTAAGCAGTAGCTCGCCCACCTTGCGAGCTAAGCCTATCGGCAACCTTCGCCTCCCCAGTAGTATTTCGGTGCTGGCGAGCTCCTGTGGACAGGAGCTCGTCTCTTGTTCAATGGGGAGCTCGCCAGCATGCTCCCTTGGTTGTGTCGTCTGTGTGCGTCGGGTGGTTTGCTCTCTGGCGTTATTCGTGGGAGCTCGCTGAGACGTCCGGGCTGGCTCGCCCTGTTGCCGCTGCTGCTGTTGTAGCCTTTGAAGCACAGCGATGGTGCGCTGGAGCTCGCCGGGATCATTGAGAATGTCCCGGGGAGCTGGGTTCAATCTATCTCGGGCCGCCCGGGTGTCCTCAGCTCGCCGGGGAGCTTGCTGGGTCTCATTCCACTGGGGTGCTCGCCTAGTTGCTGAGGTGTTGTTTTTTACATGGTCAAGTCTGGGTAATAGCTCGTCAAGCTCGTCGTGGGTGGTAGCTCGTCGAGTTCATCGGGGGTAGCTCGTCGAGTTCGTCGGGGGTGGTAGCTCGTCAGGGTGGCAGCTCATTGAGCTCGTCGGGGGTAGCTCGCCGAGTTCGTTGGGGGTGGTAGCTCATCGAGCTCGTCGGGCTCATTGGGGGGTAGCTTGCCTAGTTAGTCGGGGGTGGCAGCTCGTCGAGTTCGTTGGGGGTGGTAGCTCGTCGAGCTCGTTGGGGGTAGCTCGCCGAGCTCGTCGGGGGGTGGTAGCTCGTTGAGCTCATCGGGGGTAGCTCGTCGAGTTCGTCGGGGGTGGTAACTCGTCGAGCTCATTGGGGTGGTAGCTCGTCGAGCTCGTCGGGGGTAGCTCGCCGAGTTCGTCGGGGGGTGGTAGCTCGTTGAGCTCGTCGGGGTTGTTGGCGAGGTCCCTCAGAGCGGGGTTCAACTCCTCTTGGGCCACCGAAACCCGGGGAGATCGCGGGACATTGCCTTTCTGGGGAGCTTGGTGCGAGGTTTCCCCCTCGGCCTGGTCCTGATTCCCCTCCTTCCACCTCCTAAATTTAAAGGGATGACAAATAAATTAAGAAAAATATATTTATTCTCATAAAAATATATTTTGCCCATATAGTAACACAAACTAGGGGACAAACTTATGTTCAAGTATTGTACCCGTGCGATGCACGATAATTTTTTTAATATCGTATTAAAATATCCTAATAACACATATGAATAGACTTATACATGAAATAAATTTGTATCATTCTAGCTACTTGAATTGTACTTTAATTTATAATATAATTAGATAGAAACTCAATAAACACATGAATCATAATGATAGAAGATATAGAATATGTATCATGTATAATACCATCTTATACAAATTTTTATTTTTCTTCTTAATTTATAGCTAAGTCATTTTGTAAATGTTCTTTTTAGATTTCTAGATTTAAAAAATTTATTGATTTAAACATTCTATTAAAAATTTAAAACTCTTAAAATCATCAATATTCTTAAATACCTCTAGTAATACATAGTAGTCGAATACTTTTATAACTTAACTTGTAGGAGATGTATTGTAGAAAGTAAACATTTATGAGCCAATAGATAATCTTTCCTTGGAACATAAATTCAAAAACATATCTATTTGTTTAAGGTTAATTTTTCAATTTCAGAAACTCATAAACTTTCATCATATCCAACTATCATTGAAAATTATCTCTATACCTAGACACATCACTTCTTCATCAAATAAACATTTCTTTGGGTCACTCTTTATTAGAAATTTCTCTATACAACTTCATCTTCTATCTTGATTGGGGTGCATACGCAATATTCAATTGACACCTAAGAGAAATAAAATCTCACCATTAACTCATTAATGCTTTTATTAAAATCGTAAAAGAATAACTCAATTATAAACTAAGTTTAATATTTGATATTAAATACTACAAACATATAAAGCGTTTCCCCCTTGTACAACCAAAAAATATTTTTAAATAAAAAGTATATTTTTTTATATATATGCATATGATATATGATGTGAAAATTAAAAATAAAATAAAAAGGTAATTAGATGTGTTTACGCTAGTGTGATAAAATTTCACGTGCTTCGATGAGCTACGTCATTAGCTGCCGGCCAAAAATAAAAGAACAAGTATCAAATTGAAATTTCGTAAAATGTTAGATTTTTTAATAATAATCGTGAAGACCAAGATTAAATTAAAAGTTGAGTACAAGGTGGTGCATTTTTCATAGAATTAACTCCATTTTTTTAATTACACAACTGTATTCCACACTTTAATTGCAAATATAATTTAACAATTTGTTGTTAATCAATTTAAAAAAAAATATTAGTAGACATATAATTTTCATAATTATTATATACTTAAATTATTTATATTTAATTTTTAAGTGGATGATAATAAAATAAAGACAATAACTTAGAAAAAAAATAGAAAATTTATTATTTATATTTTTTATTTTCTTTGATTATTTTGAAATTTTATTCCTAATTTAAATTAAAAAACTATAATTATAATATAAATGTAGTCTCATTATTTTAATTGTAAAGAAATTATGTTAATTAATAATTGAATATTAAATTTGAAGGAAACTTTAATGAATATGTAATATATTGTGAAAGTAAAATAAATTTGTTAATTAAATTTATTGACCCAATATTTTGATAGGTCACTAAAGCAAACTGTGAATTATGTCAATAATTGCTAACTATGACATCAGAGTTGTCATATAATATTATAGTTTATTGGTTGTATATTAAAATTAAGCACAATTATTTTTTCTGAAAAGTAGGTATTAGCACATGGAAGTTTATAGTCCAAATTTAAATTTTGAACTTGTCTACAGTTCAAATTTAAAATTTGAATTTATCACATATATTTTGATAAATGATACTCCCTCCGTCCCAGATGTGTTTTCACCTTTGGAATGACACAGTTTTTAAAAAAAGTAGAATGTTGTGTAAAGTTATATTATTAAAATAATAAAATTAGTTGGATTGTGAGGATAAAGTTAAAGTAATAGTTTCCATTTTTAGTGTGTGAAAATAATTGTGGGACAGACGAAAAAGGAAAGTGTGAAAACAATTATGGGACGGAGGGAGTAATATTTTAATGAGAAAATTAGTTCAAAATTCTTAATTATTTTTTATTTTTAAATTAAACTTGCTTTTTTTATATCATTTAAAGTTACAATTAATAAACTAATAAAATTGATAAAATTCTGATTAAATAATATAAAAGAAAGTTGTATTTGTTATTTTATAAAAAAATATAATATATATTTATTAAAAAATTATGTATATTTACAAAATTTTTAAAAATACACTTTAATGATTTAAGGCTCATTTATATCTTCCTTTTAACGTGATCTCATTATAATAAAATAGGTATTCAATAAATAAATGAGAAAGTTGGGCCAAGATTTCATTAATGGCCCATAAGACCTGTATATAAACCTAAAATTTCAGAAACCCACTTATCCACATTGTACTATGTATTATACTCTTGTTCTCTTCCTCTCATTACCACGGATTTTCAGCGGCCAGGCATCGCTGCCTCCTCCACCTCAACCGCCGCCTCCTCCCACGCCGGCGCCGCCAACGCCTGTGCGCTACATCAGACACAGTCGCAGCCTCGCCTCCGCGCTGCCACACGCGACGCACCCCCTGCCGTCCACGGCCACGCCACGCTGTCAACTGAAGGTATAATTGAATCTGATTATATTTTATTAGGATTTCAAAATTATTTTTTGCAAGTGTGAGCTCAACATTTTTAGCAAATGGTTTACGATTTTGTGACTCAAAATTAGGCGTCCCTCTGAATGGACAAAAAAATAACAAAATTAGATTCGGATACGATGGTTTAAAGTTGACTGTGTGACTGTTCACTCGCCAGCAAAATCGTCGACCAATTGTATAAGGAATGCTGCTTTTATATATTTATAGATGCTTTGTAAATTAAAAATATCAAACTTTCATTTTTTAGTGTATTGATTTTTTTTACTTTTCTTGTGGCTTAAATACGTGTTCAGATGTTTTGGAAAGAATGTTGCAGGTTAATTTCACAAAGAACTATAGCAGTGCATATAGAATCGAATATTCGAATAATATCGAATACCAATTTCGAATCGAATACGAATTAGTTTTAATATTCGAATTATATAATATGAATATTCGAATAATTTCACGAATACGAATCAAATACAGTAATATTCGCTTCATTCGATTCGTTTACAACCCTAATTTCAGTTGAACTTCAGTAATATGCAATCAAGAAAATTTCTTGGTTATCCTCTTTAAACAAGTTCGTTTCCTTCGTGAAGAATCAAAAAACTCTTTATTCCCTCACTATATTCCTATTCACATGCCCTTAAAATTTCTGCATCTTTAGACCCATGTCAAGGTTTGAATTTCCTCAGAATTTCTCTGTTACCGACGGAAATCCTCTATTGGCGGCTGTCGTTTTCCGGCTGTTTCACGCCAGCTGTCTTTGATATTAAGTGGGTATGTTCCAATTTGATGCTTTTTTCAGTTGATTTAGCTCCATGTATTTATTTTATTTTGATTGAGATTGTTCAGAACCCGAAGTTTGTGGACCTGTTTTTAATTTGGTATTGCAATCTTAGTCGATGTTGCAATCTTGGGGATCTTGATTTCTTGTATTTCATTGCTACATATGTTGATTTTCTATTGTGATTTAATTGCCCACCACGTGTTTGTCGATTTTCCTAAATGGTGATTTAGAGACGATGTCGCAAAGCTATGCAATTGAGGTTTACTTCGATCCTGCACTCGAGAATCAGGTCTTGAAAGCATGGAATGTCTTAGCTCGACGCCAAATTAGTACTCAGCTGATTGAGATTGAATCTAGGCCTCACCTTACATTATTCACAAGCTCTTTTATTTGATTTTTTTTTTTTTCGATTTTATTTGGCTGAGCGGCGTTCTGTTATACAATGGCTGTTTTAGTGAAAAGTATCAAGTTGAAGCCTGAAGTATTGAAGACGGTAAAAGAATCGCTGGCACCAACAATCTTTTGCATGGACTCCATTGACGACATATTCGGATCTTCATTAAATCTAGAAGAAGCCCACCTCAAAGAAGGTTATGATGAAGGTTACGCTGATGGTTTGATCTCAGGAAAAGAAGAAGGCCAACAAGTGGGCCTGAAATCCGGGTTTGAAGTCGGTGAGGAATTGGGGTTTTACAGAGGATGCGTCAATGTTTGGAACTCGGCGATCCAGCTCGACCCGAATTTCATATCATCCAGAATCCAGAAGACAGTCAAGCAAATGGATGATTTGCTTCAGAAGTACCCGATGCTCGAACCGGAGAACGAGTCCGTTTCTGATATGATGAACGCGTTGAGGCTTAAATTTAAGGCAATTTGTGCCAGCATGAATTTTAAATTGGAGTATGATGGTTATCCGAGGGCTTCTGGTGCTGGAGATATTGAATTTTGAATCTTTGATGTTCAGCTGATAAATTTTGGTAGTTTCAACTGTATTAAGTTGCAATTATTTGATATGTTCTGAGAGAAATTAGCTAAATTGATTCTAGGGCTAATCTAATTGTTATTTTTTTCCGCAATTATACGTAGAAATAATGATGAACAGTATTTAGACTTCAATAGTTGAGCTCAATTGTTGGAAGTATTGGGTTTAGTATTATAAGTCTAGCCATTAGTAAAGAATGGTCAGTTATGCTAATTAACCATTATGCAATATTAAAAGTGAAATTTATTTCCTTTTTGAGCTTGCTTATTGATGGTAATGGAATCGTAGGATAAACATGATGAATTAATGTTGTTTATATTTCATGCTAAAGTCATCCTCTGGTTTGTTCTACTGTATTTGTCTATTGCAGCTCTTGAGTGATTCATGGACTTATTATATGAGCAATTATTGAAGGGTGCAGTTTTTTCATTGCTAAATATTTATCATTTTGGCAATTTAGCTTTTCTGCTCGAGTGAGGTAGTTGTAGGAACTCTTATAAATACTGCAGCTCATGTTTCATTGTTATAGCTATCGTTTTTTCCCCTCTTTATATGTTAGCCCGGAATTTGTACACAGCATATGATTACTGGTACTTTCAGAATTATAGTTGGCTTATGTCATTAACCACACACATTTTCTGATAAATTGGTGTTTTTCTTGTATGTTAGCATTGATTTTACCAATAGATTTAGATATGTGATCTAAGAGACCTATATCTCTGTTGCATAACCCTAGTTTTTACCTATTACTATGATACTAAATAAGTTGTCCATCCTGGCCCTTGATGTTAGAATGATCTTTTCACTTCTAGGCCATGTAACCGGAATCGATTGAGTTATTGATATGTGGTGTTCCACAAAAAAAGACACAGATTAAAGATAACCACCCAAAGGAGAAAAGGGTGTATTGATTGATGTTAGCTTTAAGCGTAAGCTGTACTCCATATTTTTGTATCTTCAAGTTTCTTGCTTTTTCACAAGAATATGTTCTGCTGATTGCATTTGAAAATATATCTTACTTCATCCTTGGATTATATTTGATGCAGTCCTTCTGTTTGTACCCCTCTGAGGAGCCCAGGTATTTTATCTCATAAATGTTCATTATCGTTGCATCAATGCTCGGCAGCATTGGTTTTTGATGTTTATCATATTTATGACACCATGTATGATATGATTCTGCCTCTTTTTTTAATGGGTTTAGCTTGGTCAAGAAACATGGATGCATCTTGTTATTCATCTTATCAAAGACGGGTATGATGGTTTAACTTTCCATCCCCGGTCTGATGTTGTGCATCCTAGGCTTGAAACAAAGAAAGTTTTCGTTTGTGTTTGTACTAATTTCTTCACATTAATTGACAGCTCTGGCGAATAAACTGTGTGTCTGTGAGGAACTAAAGCCATGTCTATGGAGCTGGATTATGGTAAACGAATCACGAGACAGGGCGATTGATTTTAATGGTTGGACAGTTAGTCCTAGATCAATCCTGGATTATTAGTTTTTGTCAATATCTTAGGCTTGGCATCGTCATGGCTTTCCTGTTCTGTTATGTTTTGATTCCTTCGTACAAGTCTTTTTGAGTATTACCTATACTTGCATTTCTGGAGTTTTTACAACTCCCTTTTTCTCATAAAAAAATTGATAGCTTTGGCGCTCGAGTGTGTGTGTGTTCCTCTTTTGTAGGAAAATGAAGATAAAAAAATGCAGGAGCTGCTATTACTTGTGCCAGTTGTGTTGGCCTTGTGAAGCTGCTGGCACTGTATGAATGAGTACACGATAAGAACATAAATTTTTTTGGGAAAATATACATTTTTGTCATATAAGTTTCGTCGATTTTAGTTTTCGTTCTCTTAAGTTTTGATTTTTTTTTCGTCCTTTAACTTACCAAAAATTATAGTTTTCGTCCTCTTAAGTTTTAAATTTATGTTTTTATCATTTAACTTACGAAAAATTATGATTTTCGTCCTCTAACTGCCTATAACCAGTCGTATAACTGGTAATACACACGTGGATCCATTTTTTTATTTTTTTTAAACAAAATACTAACGGGGGGTATTTGGAGAGAATTAAGTCTTGACAAAATACACTTTTAACCGTAAATTCTCTTACAAATACCGTTCAATACTAACATCCATAGAATCTTTTGTTCGGATTTATTTTTTAATATGATGTACAAACCGTGCAACGAAACCACAATGACACTTAATATTGCGCTCGAAACTCGTTGATTCATACTAATTTATTGAAGACATTCCTCTTTCTTTCTGTATAGCGAGTATGCGCTCAAAAGAATTTAAGTTTTTGGATGTTTTGATTTGAGGATTTTTTGTTTCTTTTTTCCCTAATTCTCTCAAGCCTTCATGCCTAGATTTGATCGACTAGGGTTTTGATTTGGGAGAGAATTTACGCTTAATCCTGTATTTTATCCATCAAGACCTAATTCCCTCTAAATATCTCCATGTCAGTATTTCGCTTAAAAAAATAGAAAAAATTGATCTACGTGTGTATTACCAGTTGTGTGACTGGTGATAGGCGGTTGGATGATGAAAATCATAATTTTTTGGTAAGTTAAAGGACGAAAACAAACCTAAGTCAATGAAACTTATAGGATAAAAATGTATATTTTCCCAAAAAATTTTGTGATATTTTTATTTTCAGATAATTTTGTTCTATTCATAAATTGATATTCACTCTGTCCTATAAGAACTTGCAGATTTTTCTTTTTGGGACATTCCACAATAACTTGCAGACCCAAAAAGGAAATTCTTTTATAAATTTCGCCCTCACAATATCAATATATTTACACAAAATGTCATTATTTTTTTACTTTTTGGGTCCACATTACACTCAATCCAATTATTTTCTTTACTTTTTATATAAAAATTTTCCAAATTATCCCTCAAAACACTATTTTTTTATTTTACTTCCTCCGTCCAAGAACTATTTTCATACTTTCCTTATTTGAACGTTCAAATTCTACCTTTACACACTAAAAAAGGAAATTTTTTACACTCACAAAAGTCAACAAAGTACACTTTTCTTATTTTATTATTTAACTTTACATTCACATTCTTATTCTTTTTCTTGGTTCACGTGCCCAGGACTACTATGAAAGTAGTCCTGGGACAGATGGAGTATATTTCACATTTTTCTTAATTTGTGTGTCCTTCCCTCTTGCAAGTTGCTATGAAACGAAGAGAGTATTATTTTGTAGAATATTAGGGAAAAAAGTCTGTATCATGGATGTTTTGGGTGCAAAGAAAGTGAAATTAAAGATCAGATGAGCAAGATACTTTTATTAATTGAGTTTAATACTATCAGCTGAGAGGTCTGCTGGGGGGTCATCTGATGGAGTCTGCTGAGGTCATCTGGTACGTCAGCTGAGTGAGTTAGGATGATCAGTCAGGATGATGGTCAGGATGATGAAGTCAGGATAATGGTCTACTGATGATGAAGTTAGCTGTGGACATGTTATTAAATCAACAGATGTGAAAGGAGATTACTGATTCTAAGTAAGGAATTAAACCAAGACTCAGTTAGTAAGCAGTTTAAACTTCCAGTTGGGCAATTAGCGAGTAGTTTTGATTAATCAAAACTGAAAACCGTTGAGCTCTGATCATCTTTCATTTTCGGTTGTAACTGTAACAGTTTCTTGTTGGTTGGTTACGATCACAAGCATTAATTAGGGTTCATATATACCTATATATATACACACATATGTGTAGTATGAGATACACAGAGAAATTCTCAGAAACTTAGATAGAGATTCAATTTCCATTTAATTCTTGTAATTTGTATCTTCTTCGATTGATTAGTGAGAGAGGTGCCTCATCTGTGGACGTAGATCATTATTGGATCGAACCACGTAAATTTTGGTGTTCTTTAGATTTCTTCATTCTTTGATTTGAACAATTGTTTATTTAACAATTGGCGCCGTCTGTGGGAAAGGAAAATTGTTGATTGAATCTACTGTCATGGCTTCTACGAAGATGGAGTTTGAGAAATTCACAGGGGCTAATGATTTTGGTTTGTCGAAGGTGAAAATGAAAGCTATCCTCACACACCATGGATTATCAAATGCTCTGACACCAGCTGATCAAAGGCCTTCATCATCCTCATCAGAACCTGCAAAGAGGCAGGAGATTCTGGACAAGGCTCATAGCACAATCATCTTGTGCTTGGGGGACAAACCTTTGATAGAGGTATACAAGGAGAAGAAATGCCATTGATGTGTGGAATAAGCTGGAACATGTGTATCAAACAAAGTCGGTTACCAATAAGCTGTTTATGAAGCAAAGTCTTCATTCCTTCAAAATGACAGAAGATGGGGATTTGGTTGAACAACCTGAAGAGTTCAACAAAGCAGCGGATGATTTGGAAAATCTTGAAGTCAAGATTGATGATGAGGATAAAGCCTTGATGTTACTAAATTCTCTACCTAAATAATTAGAGAATTTCAAGGATGCTCTGTTATTTGGAAGACAAGAGAAGATGTCCCTTGATGATATTCAGAATGCACTGAAAACAAAGGCGCTTCAAATGCAATCTGAAAAGAAGACCACAACTCAAGGTGAAGGGTTGAATATAAAGTTCAAGAAAGGGAAGAAACAGTTCCAAGGAAAGAAGAAAAAGAATCTTAAAGGCCCTGAATCTGGTAAATTTGTGGAGAAGAGAAAATGTTTCTCATGTCATAAGGTGGGACACCTCAAGAAGAATTACCCTGACAAATCCAGCAAGCATGAAGAGGATCAAAAGGCTGATGTCATAATTGCTGCTCAGGAAGGATATGATAGTGCTGAGGTCTTAGCTGTCACTGATGTCAAATTGAGTGAAGATTGAGTGTTAGATTCTGGGTGTTCTTTTCATGTGTCCCAATGAAAATTTATTCAGAGATCTTAAGAAATTTGATGGTGGATCAGTTCTCTTAGGAAATGATCAGATGTGCAAAGTCAGAGGCTCTGGCTCAATAAAGTTGAGACTGCATGATGGTGCTGAGAGGATACTACAAAATGTCAAATTTGTACCTGAGCTGAAGAGAAATCTCATTTCACTTGGATCACTTAATGTTCTTGGATATGAATTCAATACAAAGAATAGATTCATACTGATAACCAAGGATAACAACATTGTGATGAAAGGCAAGAAGGTAAATGACTTGTACATTTTAATTGGTAACTTAGTTACTGGATCAGTGAATGCAGTTATGAGCAGTTCTGATACTATCTTGTGGAACAAGAGGTTAGGGCACATTGGTGAAAGGGGGTTGAATGAACTCTCAAAACAGAAGGTGTTTGGGGATTCAAGAACAATCAAATTAGATTTCTGTGATCATTGTGTATTGGGAAAATCCAAGAAATACTCTTATCCAAGAGGGTAAGATCACACTGATGCTCCTCTAGATTATGTACACTATGACATCTGGGGGCCAGCAAGAACTAAAACACATGGAGGAGGAAAGTACTTCATGACTATCATTGATGATTTCAGCAGAAAGGTGTGGGTGATCATCATGAAGCAAAAGAGTGAAGCCTTTGGAAAATTTAGGGAATGACTTCTTGAACAAGAAAACAAAAGAAGCAAGTCCTTAAAGCATCTCAGAACTGACAATAGGCTTGAGTATGTGTCAGAAGAATTTGAAAATTTCTGCAAAAAAAGGGTTATAACAAGGCACAAGAGTGTTCCCTCAAATCCTCAACAAAATGGACTTGCTGAGAGGATGAACATGACTATTTTGGAGAAGGTCAGATGCATGCTGTCAGATGCAAAACTACCTAAAGTATTTTGGGGAGAGGTAGTTAATACTGCATGCTTCTTGATAAACAAAACACCCTCATCTGCTATTGATTTTAAAACCCCAGATGAACTTTGGTATGATAGGCTGTCAGATTACAACAATCTGAACGTATTTGGTTGCTTAGTCTTTGCACACATAAGGCAAAATAAGTTGGAACCAACGGCTTTGAAGTGCATCTTCCTGGGATATCCAAAAGGCGTCAAAGGTTACAGATTGTGGTTCCTTGAAGCTGGACACAAGAAGTGTATTGTCAGCAGAGATGTGACTTTCAACGAGAAAGTCATGGGATATGGTACCTCTGGAAATACTCAAGATGCTGAGGATAACCCCATAATCAGACAAACACCAGTTGAGGTGGAGCCTACAACCAGAATTCAGAATGAAGAACAAGCTCAAGACAACTCTGATATCAGAAATCCACAAGAAGATTAGGCTAATGCATCAGGAGATAGTGACTCTGAAAATCAAACTGAAAGGTCAGATGAAGAAGGTCAAGATTTGAGAAACTACAGTCTGACTAGAGGTAGACATAGGAGAAGCATTCATCCACCAATCAGATTTGGGCAGGCTAATATGATCTCATATGCCTTATCTGCGGCAGAAGAAGAAAAGTATCAAGAACCTCAAACCTATGCTGATGCAGTGACAAAAAAAAGAGGAATATCAGTGGATTTCAGCTGTGAAAGAGGAATTAAATTCACTGAAAAAGAACAACACATGTGTTCTTGTGAATAAAACAAAAGGGCAGAAGGTTATCAGCTCAAAATGAATATTCAAGATAAAATCTGAGATTGGGGCAGATGGTCAGGAACTGATCATATATAAGGCAAGGTTAGTTGCAAGAGGATTCACACAAAGGGAAGGAATTGACTTCAATGAAGTAATCTCACCAGTTGTGAAACACTGCTCAATAAGGATCTTATTGTCCAAAGTAAATCAAGACGGACTAGAGTTATAGCAGCTAGATGTAAAAACAACATTTCTACATGGAGAGCTTGAAGAGACCATTTATATGTAGCAGCCAGAGGGGTTCATACTACCAGAAGATGGAGGAAATGCGTGTTTGTTAAAGAAGTCACTATATGGACTTAAGCAAAGCCCAAAGCAGTGGTATAAAAGGTTTGATGGCTTCATGGTGTCAATAGGCTTCATCATATGCAAGTATGACAGCTGTGTGTACTTGGAAAAGCAAGGCTCTGAGGTATTTACATATATATTACTTTATGTGGATGATATGTTAATAGCTAGCAAAAGTCTTGGAAGAATTCAAAGATTAAAGGATAAGTTCAGTTCAACCTTTGACATGAAAGACCTTGGAAGTGCAAAGAGAATTTTGGGTATGAATATTATCAGAAACAAGACAGCTGAAAGGATGTTCTTAACTCAGAAGGACTACATACTGAAAGTCTTAAGAAGATTCAATATGCATGAGTCAAGATTAGTCTCCACTCCTCTTGGGCAACACTTTAACCTCACAGCTGATCAATGTCCCAAGAGTCATCAAGATAAGTCCCAAATGAACAAGATACCTTATTCAAATGGAGTTGGAAGCATAATGTATGCCATGGTTTGCAGCAGACCTGACATTGCTCATGCAGTGAGCTTAGTTAGCAGGTTTATGGCTAATCCTGGAAAGGCACACTGGGAAGCTTTCAAATGGATAATGTTGTTAACGAAATCTCTGCAAAAGAAGTTCTTATGTGGCTTACGAGTGTGATTTCATTAACAACCGATCAAATATGGTTTATCGGAATTGCAAAGTGTATAATTCTGGAATGATTTCGACAGGGCTTCGCAAAGGCAGAGAAAACTTGCATTATTATGAAAATAAAGGCCTATTTATAGGCATTTCTACAAGCAGGTGGCGGTAAATGCTTTGTCACGCTTCATGAGAAGCTTACAAGTGTCCCTCACTGTTTATACAAGATAATTACAACGGAAAATTGACTAAAAATGGTGAAAACAAGGCCCTGGTGACCATCTTCAAATCTGGCGAGCAGCTCTTAATGTCAGGCGAACAGGTTGTTGGGCGAGCAGGTGAGCTGCTCGCCCATCACAACATTTGCAAGACCTGCTCGCCCATTGTGTGCAAATAGGCGAGCAGGTGAGCTGCTCGCCCTTTCCTTTCTGGCACTGCTGCTCGGCCATTTCTTGTTTGATCAATTATCTTTCTTCTTTTGTATTGATTCTCTTTGATTTTACCCATGTTCATCATGTTTGATTAGTCGTTTTGGGACACGTAATCCGTTATTCCGTTGATTACTTCCTTAAGCATCTGGATTAGATTATTTCATCAACAAATGTGATATTTGAAAGGTACATCACACTTGGGATTATTGTTTGAAAGGACTCAGGAGACCAAGCAACCTCTACAAGGTTTTGTAGATCCAGACAATGCTGGAAGCATAGATACAAAAAGTCTCTAACTGGATATGTGTTTACACTATATGGCACAACTATTAGTTGGAGGACTGCATTACAATCTGTGGTTACACTTTCAACCACAGAAGCTGAGTACATTGTAGTGACAGAAGTAGTGAAGGAGGCTATGTGAATGAAGGGCATTATCAGAGAATTTGGGATCAGGCAAGATGAAGTTACTGTGCAATGTGATAATCAAAGTGCCGTTCATTTAGTAAAGCATCATATCTTTCATGAAGGATCCAAACACATTGATGTTAGGCTTCATTTTGTGAGAGATGTGGTGGAGAAGAAGGTTATCTCAATACAGAAAGTTTCAACTGATGACAATACTGCTGATATGCTCACTAAAGTCATACCTAGATCAAAATTCAACTATTGCTTGGAGCTGGTTAAGGTACAATCTTGGGATGTACCTTAATTCTACTGTAATGTGAAGATTAGGTGGAGGCATATCACTTACTTTGAGGTGGAGAATTGTTATGGGTGCAAAGAAAGTGAAATTAAAGATTAGATGAGCAAGGTACTGTTGTTAATTGAGTTTAATACTATCAGCTGAGAGGCCTGCTGGGGGGTCATCTGATGGAGTCTGCTGAGGTCATTTGGTATGTCAGCTAAGTGAGTCAACTGAGGGAGTCATCAGCTAGGTCAGTTGAGGAGGTCAGCTGAATGAGTCAGCTGATGGGTCAGGATGATGAGTCAGGATGATGGTCATGATGATTGTCAGGATGATGAGTCAGTATGATGAAGTCAGGATAATGGTCTACTGATGATGAAGTCAAAATAATGGTCTACTGATGATGAAGTCAGCTGAGGACATGTTATCAAATCAGCAGATGTGAAAGGAGATTACTGATTCCAAGTCAGGAATTAAACCAAGACTCAGTTAGTAAGCAGTTTAAACTTTCAGTTGGGCAATTGACGAGCAGTTTTGATTAATCAAAAATGAAAACTGTTGGGCTCCGATCATCCTTCATTTTCGGTTGTAACTGTAGCAGTTTCTTGTTGGTTGGTTACGATCACAAGAATTAATTAGGGTTTATATATACCTATATATATACGCACATATGGGTAGTATGAGATACACAGAGAAATTCTCAGAAACTTAGATAGAGATTCAATTTCCATTTAATTCTTGTAATTTGTATCTTCTTCGACCAATTAGTGAGAGAGGTGCCTCATCCTTGGACGTAGATCATTATTGGATCGAACCACGTAAATCTTGGTGTTCTTTAGATTTCTTCATTCTTTGATTTCAAAAATTGTTTATTCAACAATGGATTTATAGCACAATAAGGTTTTTTCAACAACAATAATAGTGGAAGTCTGAACATCATTATTTAAGTCCTATATAAAAAATCTATGCCGTAATTATTTTACATAAATCTGAAAAAATTGATTTCCTTAGGATTTTGTATGCTAGGGAATAAGATAAGGGCATAACACAATTACTGATGTTTTATACCCCTTTATCTTGAATTTGTTTCAATATTCAACAATACCTTCAATTCAATATAATCTCCAACCCGGTATCCACCATGCCTTTAAAAAAAGTAAATAACTCATATCCTGTAGTATTATTTAATTCTCTACGCACCTCTTTCACCCCAATTTTTTTTTATTTGATTGAAAGATAAATGAGTAGTACTCCTGTAAAATATTCATATTATACAATAAAATGCACTTACTGATATTACAAAACGTTGTAACCTTTAAATTTTCCACAAATAATATCTTTTTATTAATAAAGTGAAAATTGAAATTACAAAGAATTATATTTGTTTGAATTTAGAAATATCAAGCGATTGTCTTGGGTCCAATATCTATGAATTCCTCTAATTCTTCTCTTCGCGTCTTGATTTGGTCTTGACTTGATTTGCGGACTTCTCGGAGTTAGGTCCGAGATTGACTTTTGAGTTGGACGTTAATTCGAGGGCGTTGAGCCTCGTTTCGAATTAACGTTGCCTTGTTGGAAGGGCTTTGTTGATATGTCGGAGCTGGTCCGGAGTTGATGTTGAAGTTGATATTTTATTTGAGGGCGTTAAGCCTTATTTCAAATTAATGTTGCCTTAGGGAAGGACTTTGTTGATTATTCACCTTTGGACTCCCTATGTTGGTGTCGTTGTAGATGAGTGATATTGATAGTTGTTGAGGACGTATGGATGACGTTGATTGGAGGGGCTTCGCGCCGTGTTTCTCAAATCGAATGCCGATGTTGATGAAGAAGGTCGACCAGAGGTTTCGCACCGTGATCTAGGATCAAAACGCCTTGTTGATGAAGAACTCGAAGAACGCTCTTGAAGATCGTGAAGAATGCCTTTGAATCTTCAAAGATGCCCAAAGTCTTGGATCTTGATGCTTCTCTCTATGCTCTGATCTTCTTGACTCCTTGTTGTGAATAAAATTACTAGAATGAGACCCTATATATAGGTGTAGAATTCTAGATTTGTGGGCTAGATTTGATGGGCCGAAAGATATTATTTAGGGATATTCCCAAAATATCTCAGATTTGACAATCTTCAAAGATATTTATGAAGATCCGATTTCTTGGCTTTTTAAAGATTGAGCTTCATGACTTTAAAAAAAATCCAGAATAATTAATTGGACTTTAGAGGCCCAAAATATTTAATTGGATTTTAGAAACTCAATTGAATTTATTAGACTTTTAAGGCCAAATTCAATTTATTAGGCTTTTGAGGTCCACTCTGATTTATTATGCTTTTAAGGCCCAACTGAATTTATTAATTTGGAATTAAATTTATTCAAACTCCCAATAATAAATTATTTTAACATGTAATTTCTACATGTTATCTTTTATTTCTGCAATTAATTTTAATTGCCTACAAATTGTCCCCTCGCATTTCGTTCGCATGAATTTTTTTGGTGAGGAAGAATTGCGAAACTTCAGCTCGATTCTTGTGCGCGAATCTTTAACTTGGATCTTGCACTTGACTTGAGAATTTTGGCTTTCTTGAACTTGTGTTGAAATCTTCATTTATGCTTAAGTTGTATTTGGCCATTGGACTTAAATATATATGAAATTCAAATAAGAAAATGGTCCATATATAGAGATGTTAAACGGGCTAGCCCTAACCCTATAGGGCCAGCCCTAACGGGCTTCGGGCTAAACGGGTTAGGGTCTTATCCGGTTCATTCTTAACGGTCCTCTAATATTGGAGACCTAACCCTAACCCTAGCTGTCCTCGGGCTAAACGGGTCATAAACGGACTATGTCACAAAAAATAGAAAAAATCTAAATTTTAACACATAATCTAAAATAATGGTCATAAAATATTAATATTTAAACTAGAATCTAAACATTGTCCATAATTTCATTAAAATTAATAAAAATAGTTTAACATAATTACAAAAGATCAAACGACAACACTTAAATACTTAAAAGTTCAAAATATTGGTATTTAAAAGTTCAAATATAAATACTTAAAATTAATATATATAACACCTAAATAGAAATTGGGGATAATTTCAATTAATAATAATAATAACTAGTAAGTATATTATATATTTAATATGTATATATAAAATATAAAAAAAATTATGCGGGCTAGCGGGCGGGCTCGGTTAACCGGCGGGCTAGCCCGTTTAGCCCGCGGGCTAATAGGGCCGGGCCAAAAAGACCCGGATTTAAACGAGCCTACCAAAGCATGGCCCTAACCCTGCATTTTTCAGGGTTAAACGGGTCGGCCCTATTAGCCCAGTCCGAATTAATATCTCTATCCATATACATGTCTTGTAGGCCCAATTTCACTTTAATTGTCTTTGAGTTTAATTTTGAAGCCCATAATAAGAAAGCCCAAATATAATTCCAATTATACTAATAGGCCTAAACATTGATATGAAAATCTTCATCCACATTCACAAACTTGCATGCGATATATCTGTTCAAGATTCACACAATATTCATATGGTAAAATATTATGTAATCTACGAATATCACATAATCTTGAGCATATCATATCTTTCCATCCTAGGTTATTGAGGGTTCCAACTAATTTCTGCACCTATTTATAGGGCTCTTCCGTTTCACCTTTGATCATTCATCCTAAGAGCAGAGAGTATAATTTTCGGCGGTTCATTCCAAGAGAAGAGAACAACAACTTCCGGGACGACCTCTCTTCGGCAGCGACAACATCAAGGAGGTTTAAAGTTTCTTCTTTTTTTCTTCTTTTCTTTTCTTTTCACAATCTGTAGGTAATTCTCCCTTTTCCTTTTTCGTAGCAAAAATACTACAAGAGACAAGAAGGATTCTAACTTACAGTGGTAAATCATCAGTTCTTTTAATCGTTCTTTCTTCCTTTTCTTGCGCGTGCGGAGGTGCGATCGAGTGTGAGGCGGCAGTGTGTGTTGGTGAATGTCTTGTCGTCTCGCGCGCGTTGGAGCAGAGGTATTATCACGGTGAGACTGTTCGGAGGCCTGATTCACGGATGGGTCGATTAGCAAAGTGGAGACCTGATATCGTCGGCTCGCATATGTGTCGGCGATGGTCCTCACTCAAAGGAATGGATGGCAATTTTTTTAGGCGAGAGGAGCAGTGGTGCGTTGCGACTCGGAGCAGGGGCTCTTGTGGCAAGGCAATGGGACAACAGTATGTGTGGCGGCGAAAGGGAATGGAGTCGCAGTCGGCGCTGACGTGAATCAGAAGTGATAGACGGTGAGACGTCGCGATTCAATGATAGACGGTGGTTTGACCGATGGCGGATGGCATCGTGTCTTTTCAAGGAAGAAGACGGGGCTCTGTCCTGTCCTCAGATTTTTGGGCTTACGCGCAGAGGGAAGTCGAGGCCGAGAGGGGCGGTGGTTGAGAGAGGGCAGTTCTTGCACGAAGAAGATGACGACTGATGCAGTGGCGCTGGATTCCCGGCAAGGGGCATGCGATTTTTGGTGGCGTTGTGTAGCGGCGGAGATGGCAATGGTGCGGTGCACGGTGGTGCTCGCAGCAGTACGCTGGTACGCGCGCAGTGGATGAAGGCCGCGGGCATGCCTAGATTTCGGCGGCGTCAGCGTCGATTTCTAGCTATGGCGGCTGGGTTTCAGAGAAGAGAGAGAACATGGGAGAGAGAGAAAGAGAAATGGCGAGTATGGGTCTTGTTTGCACGAAGGGATGATGACCACAACTCTTGGGCCCTTTTTTTTTCTTATTGGGCCTATTGTTATTATTGTTTTTTAATTAGGCCCACCCTTATTGTTCCCAATTTTATAATAATGTTCAGTGAATTATATTTTGACGTGTTGTCCACTTAATTTTTTTTCACTAAAATTATTTCTTTTTATACGTCGCAGGTTTCATCATGGTTTATTTTAAGAACACTACGACACCTTCCGGAGCTCGTTATTTAGTGATTCTCAAAGATAAGCGACAGCCTTTAGAGAAGAGGGCCTATTTACGGATCGAGGAGCCCATCATCGGTAATTTTGCGAAGTCGTGGTCATCGTTGAGCAAGGAGTTGCACTTAGACCGTTGGTCGCAAGAAATTTCTTTGACTAGATCGACGAAGGCATGGACTCTACGATCGTCTCACCATAAGCTTATGGAGAACGTGTCCCGTTTACCATCTTTGGGGCGCCGCATCGTCACGAACCCGGACCAAGTTTCTTAGAGAGGACCTATGGAGTTTTCCGGCGAGTTTCGCTTTATCAAAGGTTATTGGGAGTGGACGGAGGATGTGTTAGATCGATGTCGCTATGCCCTCAAGGAAGCTCGCATCTATGATTCCGTTTTTGTGTCTCTTTTCACGTACGATTGCGACTCCAAAATCATCAAGGCCTTTTGCGAAGCATGATGTCCATCTACCAATACCTTACTCACAACCTTTGCAGAGCTATCGGTATCGCTGTGGGATATTTATGAGTTGACGAGACTGCCCTTGACCGGCCTTTTCTATGATGAAGTGGTGCCCGAGGAACCAGAGCTATTCGAAGGAGTTGGGGATTCATGCCCTCCACCAAGTTGCAAATGTTTACTTCATGCTTATCATGTCTTTCGTGGAGATGGGCCTTCGGTGACGGTTGAACAATGGATCGGGTTTTGGTTCGGTAAGGCTATCAAATATCCTCTACCTCAGGTCCGAAATGAGAAATTTGTGCCTCAAATCAACTCACAACTCTTCCGGTACATTGGAGCCTCACAAGCCTTGGTCGGCTGCAGAGTCAACATCATTCAAGACACTTAGTATTCAGCTGTTTCAACTAGAAGAGGTATACTTAGCTGTTCATCTTGCTTATTGGCTTTGCCCGTTTGTTTTCCCTACATGAGAGGTGGGTTTAATAAGGCCTAGCACTTTCAAGATGTCGAGCTTAATGGCTTCGGGGAAGATTGTTGGCCTTGCAGTACTGCTGTTAGCAAGCATTTATCGAGGCTTGAATCATCTTTCGGAGCGACCGGAACCATCCAAGGCTCCCTTAGCATTTCTGATCCACTTTATCTACACTTGGTTGGCTCAATACTTCAAGACGCATTTTTCAGCTACCCATGAACATCGCGTACCAATGATGGTGCTATATTCCGGTGAGAATGGCACGAAGCAATATAGTCCTGAAGATGCTCGTAAGCGGATTCATCGGGGTGAACTTGTTTCTTGGGCTTGTAACCTTCTCCCTCATCCGGATCCCGTTGCATATGTGGATAGTGGAACTGCTCAATGACTCTATTAGTGTTACTTCATATGTCTTCGTTTACCTCTTGCATGCTTCAAACTTGATAAGATGATCTTCAGTTACTTTTTTTTACTTATGAATCTTGTTCTCATCTTGCATGCTTCAAACTTGGTAAGATGATTTTGAGTTATGATGAAATTAGAAAGATTTCTAAGCTGCCTACGTACCTCTTAAAAAAAGAGGATCAAGTCAAAATGTAGTTCAAAGGGGAAACTTGATTTGATTTTTGGGGGGCGCCGTACACAGTTTAACCTCATCCGGGCCACGAGGGACGTATACTTTTTACTACCATAGTCGCAGTAGGGTATAAATTATTTAACCACTTAAACACCTTTAGCGGGATAAGTTAACAGTTTAGCCACAAGTAATCATCTTTGGTGGTCGTCGTACACAGTTTATCCTCATGCGGACCAGGAGCAACATGTAGTTTAGGCTCATGCGTCAAGGAACATTTGAAGATTTTCCCATTTATGGGACTAATGATAGAATCCTCATCGGGGATCTTGTATGCGTCATTTGTGTAAACTTCCTTCATCATTCGAACGTCTTCATATGTGGTGATGTGATTTGTAGTAGCAGACTTTTCATTGGATCCTCTTGTAAAATCCACACAAGTTCTGACTTAACCATTTCTTCCTCTAACCAGGAGCACTTGTATGTTATTTGTTTCAGTGATGTTCAAATTTCTGATCATAGGAGTTATTCTTCTTTGCAGAAAGTTATCCCTATCTCGGAGAGCTAGCTGTTGGACAATGTGAGTATCGACGAAGTTAGACGAGACCATGTCTTCTCCATCTTCATTGGTCTTGGTGTAGATTATCGTTTGTAGCTTTGCTGTCAAAGTCTCCCCACAAGATGCAATTAGGTGAGTTTTTCGTTTCATACGGGACAAAACTCGACTTCGGAGCTTTTGGGAGCTTGAAGTTTCAACAACTCTTGATTCTTTGTGATGCTTCACTTTAAGTGGCCCCAACCTTTCAAAAACAGTTGCCGTCTTTCGATGACCATGTCTCCCGTGCGATCCTAACCTTTCGAAGACTGTTCCTGATCTTTGGTGCTTACTTCCCAATCTTTCAAAAGCAGAAGTTCATGCCATCCTTCTCTCATCCTCATCAAACGCCTCTCCCATTGGCAGAACTTTTTCATCTATGACTTGATTCACACTTGCTCTCTTGATGGCGATGCGTATGGGGCCTTAGGCAGTATATCCTAAGCCAACTCTTGTGCTTTTGATGATGAGACCATCTCTTCTTGGTACTTTTGGAGTGGATTCCAACTTCTTAGGTGCTTCATGAAGTGACTCTTTTGATGCTTTGCTCCCTTGCGGATCATATCCGGCTTTGACAAGAAGACTAAAGGCTTGAGGACCATATGCCCCCATGATTACGACTTTTGAAATATCTCCATGTTCGGTCTTAGCTCCTCGGACTGGATGAGTAAATCCTTCGAGTGGTTGTGAAGAAGGTTTCTTTACGGCATCGAGCTTGGTCAAAGGAAGTATCAATTCTTCTAACGCTTCAATGTCTTCACGAGATTGCTTGTCCTTGTTGGTACTGGAAGAAGTCTCGCTTTCTCCATCTTATTTGTTCTTTATCGCTTCCTTTGAAGAAACGTCTTCAACTTTCATAGACTTCGTACTTTTACAAAAGTACTTAGCATCCGCAAAGTATGACTCCGCTTCAGTAAAGGATTTATCATCACCAAACACTGTTTTTATCATATCGCCATCGCGGTACTTGAAGCATTGATGTAGTGTAGAGGGTATCACACCATAACTGTGCAACCATGGATGTCCCAAGAGCATGTTGTATGATGTTCTTGTATCTATGACATGGAAGAACACGGCCGAAGCCATCTCATCAATCAACAAGTATAATGTGATCGTACCGAGAGCTCTTTGCCCTTCTAAGTTAAACCCTTGAATCATCAAGCGGCTACTTCCGAGTTCATCTGTTGAGACCCCCAACTTCGTCATTGTCTTTAGAGGTAATATGTTTACCCCCGAACCTGAATCGATCAGAATTCTATTCACCTTTTGTTGCAAAGTATATCCCGTCACGAACAAGGGTCGATTATGAGATTGTGAACCAAGTAGTAAATCATCATCTGTAAAGATCACATCTGCTGAATGATCATTGTCTTTGTCATCTGACTGGCATGACTTGTTGTTTTCCTCGTCAATCGTTTGGTATGAAGCTTCACCATTCTCCACTGAGAAGACATTGGCCGTAGTCTTGCTTTCTTCTAAGACAATCTTTCCTTGTTCGGCTAGTTGCATGACCATAACCTTGAATAAGAAATAATCTTGAATTGAGTGTCCCACCATCCAATGATATTTGCAATACTTGGGATCTTCCGTGCGTCCAACTTCATCCAACCTCTTTGCATCCAATAGCTCAACAAGTTGTGCCTTGATCAAGTCATCGAAAATGCCGGAAACATCGGAATCTAGGAATGGATATTGCCTTTGTTGCCTCTCTTTTAAAGTTGGTCTTCTCGGCATGTTATCTTGCACAAAACTTTTCCCTTTGTTATTTGCATCGCTTTCAACTCTTCAAAATTTAATTGTTGTTGCGGTTACCGGCATTGATTCCTTGCTTGAAGCTTTAGTGAAGGGTTTGCCCCCTTTGTTAAATCCTTGCTTGTCTCTGAATCCACGAAACTCTTGAATTGGTGGACCATCGACCCCGCTGGTTTGCATGCTAATCTCCATGTTGTGAGCCTTAGTAGTCATCTCTTCAAAACTTCTTGGTTGAATAGCTTGGAGGATGTATCGAAGACCCCACTACATCCCTTGGATGCACATCTCGATTGCCGAAGCTTCGAATAGTCTATCTTTACAATTCAAACTCAAGTTTCTCCACCGGTTGATGTAATCAATCACCGATTCTTCTTTCCGTTGGCAGGTGTTCGTCAACTCAACCATGCTAACTGTCCTTCGAGTGTTGTAGAATCGACTGAGAAACTCTTGCTCCATTTGCTCCCAACTATCAATCGAGTTGTCGCCTAGGTCAACATACCACTCAAATGGAGTCCCCTTCAATGAGCTCACGAACTGTTTCACCAAGTAATCTCCATATGTGCCCGCATTATTGCAAGTTTCCACGAAGTGAGCAATGTGTTGCCTTGGATTCCCCTTGCCATCGAATTGTTGAAACTTAGGAGGTTGGTAGCCCGCCGACATCTTCAAGTTGTCAATTCTCTTTGTGTAGGGCTTGTTGACGGTGAAGGAAGATTCGGAGTCCTCTCCGATCTTGTCTTTCATTGTCTCGAGTATAACTTCTCTTATTTGATCAACTGAGACTAAACCCTTTAGGGTGACATGAAGTTCTTTTGAGATCAAATCGCATTCTGTCGGTAGTCATTCAATAAACCCTTCATCTCCGTCTTGCTCTAGGACTTCTTTTCCCTTAGTGCGACTTGACTAGGGTTTGGTGGTGTTGCCTATGAGCTAAGCGATCTTAGCGTCTTGTTCTTGGATATGTGTCTTGAATTCTTGCATAGCTTGAACCAAACTCGCTAGTTGCTCTTCAACGGTTGTAGCATTTGTTGCTATCACCCCGGCAATACTAGGAGCTGTTGATGAACTTGATCCGGAATGGGAAGTTGAGTTTGCCGAGGTATTCTCGTCGCTTGCGGCGGCATGCGAAACATCTTCCTCAACAGCCTTGATGGAAGAGGTGAATGATTGCGAGTCCTTTGACATACTCCGAGTGATAGCATTCACCTCTTCATGGTCAATGATTGATGATTCGTCAACAATCCTCACAAGCTTGATCTTGAACGGAGTTATGTTGAAAACTTGGGTTCTTTAATGAGAAAAGATGAGAGGTAGAGTGGTCCCATTGGGCGTGCCAAAATTTGTAACCTTTAAAATTTTCACAAAAATTAATATCTTTTTATTAATAAAGTGAAAATTGAAATTACAAAGTATTATATTTGTTTGAATTTAGAAATATCAAGTGATTGTCTCGGGTCCAATCTCTATGAATTCCTCTGATTCTTCTCTTCGCGTCTTGATTTGGTCTTGACTTGATTTGCAGATTTCTTGAAGTTGAGTCCGAGGTTGACTTTGGAGTTGGACGTTAATTCGAGGGCCTTGAGCCTTATTTCGAATTAACTTTGCCTTGTTGAAAGGGCTTTGTTGATATGTCGGAGCTGGTCCGGAGTTGATGTTGAAGTTGATATTAATTTGAGGGTGTTAATCCTTATTTCAAATTAATATTACCTTATGGAAGGACTTTGTTGATTATTCACCTTTGGACTTCCTATGTTGGTGTCGTTGTAGATGAGTGGTATTGATCGTTGTTGAGGACGTATGGATGACGTTGATTGGAGGGGCTTCGTGCCGTGTTTCTCGAATCGAACGCCGATGTTGATGAAGAACGTTGACCGGAGGTTTCGCACCGTGATCCCGGATCAAAACGCCTTGTTGATGAAGAACTCGAAGAACGCTCTTGAAGATCGTGAAGAACGCCTTTGAATCTTCAAAGATGCCCAAAGTCTTGGATCTTGATGCTTCTCTCTATGCTCTGATCTTCTTGACTCCTTGTTGTGAATAAAATGACTAGAATGAGACCCTATTTATAGGTGTAGAATTCTAGATTTGTGGGCTAGATTTGTGGGCTAGATTTGATGGCCGGAAGATATTATTTGGGGATATTCCCAAAATATCTCAGATTTGACAATTTTCAAAGATATTTATGGAGATCTGATTTCTTGGGCTTTTTAAAGATCAGACTTCATGACTGTAAAAAAAAATCAAGAATAATTAATTGGACTTTAGAGGCCCAAAATATTTAATTGAATTTTAGAAGTCCAATTGAATTTATTAGGTTTTTAAGGTTCAATTCAATTTATTAGGCTTTTGAGGCCTACTTTGATTTATTAGGCTTTTAAGGCCCAACTGAATTTATTAATTAGGAATTAAATTTATTCAAACTCCCAATAATAAATTATTTTAATATGTAATTTCTATATGTTATTTTTTATTTCGACAATTAATTTTAATTGCCTAGAAACGTATTTACTGATATCACAATGTAAAATATTATAATATCAGTGAGTGTATTTAATTATGTCAGTAAGTAAATCATATGATATAAATATCATAGCATGAAATTTGTTTATAAAAGTTTATGTGAAGATAAATTTAGCATTTGCTATGTTAGTAATGCATATCAAACATAAGTTGATAAATACCTGAAGATATCATTGGTAGCTAATCTCATGTAAAAAAACTATGGAAAAAGATTATCACCTTTTCACACACACACTCATACTAAAACACAAAACATTTTGAATGAAAAGACTTGGCGCCTGTTTTGAGGGCACTCTTCCATGTTCGAGAGTAGTATGAGTTGGCCCAATTGAATACCATTTGTTTCCGACGGAAATAATACCTGGATATTCCTACTACCTAACTTTGTTACCAAACCATCATTTTCCATTCATTTGAAGGCCCATCATGCTGCTGGCTTTAAAACCTTCTCAAGTGTGCTGTACTATATATATCGGTTTCCAAATTTATTCTATGCTGGATAGTATCAACAAGTTCATTACAGGGTTGTACCACCTGCTTTACCACGTGGTACACGTTAGAACATGTGGTACAATTATTTAAGGCTCCATTTGGATGGATGGATTTAAAAAAAAATACATGTAAAAATGCATACATTTCAAGCCACGAATTGCAAAGAGATGAGAGAGGAGGGAAAAAGTAGAGGAAAGAAAAAGAGGGAAGGGTAGAGAGGAGGGATTTCACAAATGATATAGTTTTGATGAGGTTTTAGAATTCTTTCATTTTGAACATAAACTCAAATGTAAGTATTTGTAAATTCACCTAACTTACTTAGAAAGAATGGTTATTTGTGTGCGAAATATACGGATTTCAAATCAATTCTTTTTTTTTAATCGGTAAATGTTAGTTGTTAGTGGTTAGAAGTTAGTTCACCAAGTTTTCATACACTCATATCTCCAAGCCAACCTTATATCTCCCTCCTATTCATCTCCAAAGGAAATCGAACCCGGGTTACTCACTCAAGTGAGGAACCCAGTGACCAGGTGAGTTAAGTGAGCTACCTCATCTGGTTTGACAATGCACAATTCTATAGCATAGAAAAAATTATGTCGTAAACATCAATTTCTACTTTTAAGGAACTGTACAAGGTAACACTATGTATCATAGAGGATACTAATTGGTTCTCTAATGCCTCAATTCACGATGGTATACATAAATTTTTTTAAATTCATGTGGTATATCGCGAAAAAGAAAAGTATATTAAAAAAATCGTTACTTCATTAAAATTTTGATATATGGATTTTTTAAAGACAAATTACATACCAAAATTTTGATATAATATTCCTAATGAATTTTGGTATGTAATATGAAATTATTGAAATGTCGCAATTTTGAATTTGCTTACCATTGGCGCGGCGTTGAACGATGTTATAATGTATAAAAAATCTTGATATTTTTGAAATATTTTCAGTACGGTAAACATAATATTATATATATATATATATATATATTCCATTTGTTTTTCACCCCTAGAGTACACTTTAAACTATAATACAATTCCAGTTGAAATGAAAATTTCTCGAGTTCGTCTTGTATGAAATCATCTCATGATATTTGACAACTAAATAATATATGAATGGAATATTAATTCATTATCATATTGATATGAAATATGTATTAATTTATATAGTCTCATATCATAAGACAGTGTCATGTAAATTTTTTGTCAAATTTCTCTGAATCATTCGACACTATTAACTAGAATATAATTCCGGTTAGAAGAAAAATTACTCTAAATTTTATTCACAAATTTTATGATTAACTTGATAGTACTGTTAAAATGTACAAATAATATTATTTAGCATACTAAATATCACTATAAAATTTGAAAATAATAATACATAAAGTCGAACGTCTTTTTAGATGTCATACTTCCTCATTCTCATAAGAATTTGCAAACCTTTTTTTTTGTGACATCCCACAAGAACTTGCAAACAAAAAAAAAAAATTTATTTCATAAATTTTACCCTCACAACATCTACATATTTACACAAAATATCATTACTTTTTCACTTTTTGAGTCCACATTACACTCAATTCAACTAACTTCTTTACTTTTTACATAAAGTTCTATCAAATTACCCCTTAAAACACTATTGTTTTTATTTTATTTCACTTTTTTCTTAATATGCGTGCTCCTCCCCCCTTACAAGTTGCTATGGGACGGAGAGAGTACTTTTATGTCAAATAATATTACTTGTACAATAAATAATACTCCATCCATTCCGATATAAGTTGCTCATTGTTTTTTGGTATACGAATTAAGGGAAAAGTGAAAAAGTATAAATGATAAGATGGAAAAAGTGAAAAAGTATAAATGATATGATGAAAAAAAGTGAAAAAATAATAGGAATAGTGTACAAAGTAATGAAAATAATAATTAAAAAGTGAATAGTAATTTCAAAAAGGATAAAAAGTAAATAGAACATATATAGTGTGACGGACGAAAATGGTAAAATGAGCAACATATAGTGGGACGAATGGAGTATTATTTAAAAAAAGAGTTTAAGTAAATAATAAATACGTTCACATACAGTATGGTGTTAGTTTCGGCATGTAGTGTTAGTTCATATACAATATGGTGTTAGTTTATATGTAATGTAGTGTTAGTTAATATACAATATTATTTTAGCTTATCTACTGTGGCATGCTACCAGCGGTGTTATTTTATATATAGTGTAGTGTTAGTTCATATACAATGTGTTATTAATTCATATACAATATTTTATGTTATTTATTTCTATAAAAATCAAATCTAAAAAATATGTAGAATAATTGTTGTTCACCATATGATTTTTTGTGTGTACCATTCACAAAATACTTGTGACACCTTAAGTTAATACTCTGCTTCATCTTGTACTTAGATCAAGAAATTCTGAAAAAAATTGTACGAGGATATTTTTGGTTGCGTTGGAAAAAATGAAATTGTATTGGAAAGTGATGTTGAGAGGATGTCGTATCTTAGAGTGATAGTGAAAGAAACATTCAGGAGACACCCACCCAGCCGTTGTCTGCTCTCATGCATGTAATTAGTTTAATTTTGTTCCTTTTTTTTTCTCCTCTCTTCAAATTGGATTGATGCAGGGTTAATTTATTGGAATTAATTGATTAGGAATCAAATGCAATTGAATTTCTACCATGAATGTTAATTGATCCGTATTTGTTTTAGTTTTGTTCTAGTTTATGACTTTATGTTCAATTTTGGTTAATTAGTAAAGCGTTGGAGTAAAGGCGGGAAAGCACGATGGCTTCGGAGAATACGGTGATGGGGTGGGGAAGGTGGTTTGGACGGATAGCGGAGGCAGGTGGTGGTGTCGCGGAAACACAACTCACTAATATCCTAATAATATGTGAAGAACGAGAGCAAGTTAATAATATCTAAAGAATCAATTAGTAATACGTCAGAAAATAACATGCTAATACACTAAAAACAAGTCAGTAATGGTTTAAGAACAAACTAATATCTCAAGAACAAGTCACTAATGCTCTAAGAACCAAAAACAAATTTAAGTAATATTCGAAAAATAAATCAGTAATATCCTCAACATCAAAGAAACACATAATATGACGCGTGTTTATATGTTTTACAAAAATTAAAATTAAAATTGAACTTAAAATTTAAAAAATTAACATATTTTAGTTATTTGGTTTATTTCATTTTCCATCGCAAATTACTCCCTCCGTCTTGGAACACTCTTCACACCTCTTTTTACACGTTTTTTAAGAAAAATATGTAAAAAGTAGAGTGTTGAGGGTGAATGTGTAAAAGTAATGATATTTTGTATAAATATGTGAATATTATGAGAATAAAATTAAAATAATTATTTCAATTTATAGGGTGCGCAAATGCTATGGAATGGATCGAAAAAAAAAAAAGCAAAATGTTCAGGACAGAGTGAGTAGAATTCAGTGAAAAGTAGATTGGAACTGCAGTTTTTGTCACGCGTTAGGCTTGTTTAATATTGAGGCGATGAAGAAAAGGTTAAAGAATATGGAAACTTAAGTCACTAATTACCTTTTGTCATATGCTATGGACAAGGTCGGATTTAGGGTTATGGGGAGGTTGCCTTTTAAAATTTAAAATTTCTTTATTATAATATATAATTTTTTTAAAATTTTAAATTCATATAATTTTTTTAGTTTTTCTTTTGGATTAATTTTTTTTAGTTTGCCTCTTGTACAGTAGACTATGCAATTAAAGTGTACTTTTTTATAAATTATTATGTTATCATTGAAAAGTTATCTTTACTATTACTAAAAAGTTATTCTCCCGTCTCGTAAGTGTTTGCACCTTACTGGATATTACACTTTTTGAGAAAAATGTGTTTTATAAATAAAGTAGTAACATGTGAGTAAATATGCGTATTGTTTTGTGGGTGTGCACGTAAATTAATTTCTCTTTTTTAGTAGTGTGCAAATTTGTGTGGGACGTGTAGATAAAGAAAGTGTACAAATTCTCGTGGGATAGAGGGAATATCTTTTTTCAAAATGGTAACAGTGATAACTATTAAGCAGTAATTAGGACAATTTTTCAGTAATAATATAATTTTTTTAAAAAAATTACATTTAAATTATATAATATATTTGATGAAGTATATATATCTTTTTGTAGGCAATAATGCGTCAACGGTTTAGCAACCAAACAATCACATCATAACATAAGATCCTCGTCTCATGTGAAGGGATCTTTAGAGATAATTATGAAAAGATGGTAAGGTGATCATTTTATTTCCTAGTGTAACATAAAATAACATATTATATCATATATAATCAAGAATGAAATTGCTATTTCATGAGATTAGTGTATAGTCGCAAATTACAATGACCAATATAGTTGGGCATAAAATGGTATTTCTAACTAGGTATCTAGGGATGATCTTTTTTGTTTTATATAAATTACAAGAATTTTATAAAAAAATACCATACATATTTTACACTTTGATAGTATTGGTAAGTGTATAATTAATAAGTACATCTTTTGATATAAATTTTATATTTTAAACAAGTTTCACAGACGTACTCTTCTTTAACAATGTCGTCTAGCTCACATTATTGCCACCATCATCTTCAACCATACTAAAAAAATCAATCTGGCAAATCAAATTGCAAGAAATAATTAATTTATATATTGAGTTGCAATTTTAAAAGAGTACATATTATGTGAAATGTAGGCATCGATCTTAGTAAATGCATCTAATAATTAATATTAATTTAAAACTATGAAATTGATAAAACACAATTATGTGAAGTAGATTGTTGCCGAGAGTCATAGTTGTTAGAATGTGATTTGGGTGTGGTTTAATGACAATATAGACTGCTAATTAATTATAAAAATATATAAATAAATAAATAAATAAATAATTCTAAGAATTAAAAAAGGCAGGTGCATGTGGAGCAGATGCTGTAATGGGGCGCTGCTCAACCAAACAACGTGGGTATTAATGGATTTGTACTTTCTTGCATGAATATATATTGTCATTCCTCATTATGCCTAAATTATTAATTAATTTTTTTCTACTATTAAATATATATCACAATACATATATTTCTATATTATAGATAAGTTCCTATATTAATTATTTTAAAGGAAAAATAAGGCAAATTATCGGTACAGCGAAGCACAGAGTTGCCCATCACATGGGGTTTGTGATAGCCACATGTAGCCCTCTTTTTTTTTTTCCCCTAATTTAACACTTTTATTATTTTTAAAACTTGCTCGAACTATATAAGAGCATCGTAATATAAGTGTGTAGCTCGTATAAGTGTTTAGGGCCCTCCCTTATTAAATTTAAAATAAAAAAGAAGACCTTTTCAACTATTAACTAATTGGCAAAGTATTGTACGAAAATGGGTTCATGATATATTTATTATGAACAAATTTTAAAGTATCAAATATTTAACTAACTGTATCAAAAATATCATCAGGTGTATCAAAAGTTGAGGTCAATAAAATCTATATATTGATTTCAGCTTTTGATACACCTGATAAATATTTTAATACACTTGATTAATTATTTGATACATTAAAACAATTTCATGATAAGTTTATTATGCACTATTAATTTTGTATGCAAGACGAAGAATGGAAGGTTTTTAGAATTATAAATGCGCAAAATTAGCACAATGCATGTGAGAGGAGTACCTTACAAGATTATCTCATATGAGAGCATTAAAATCCATCAACATGAGTTAGTCTTGTGTTTACCATGTAATTTAAGTGAATTTTTTAAAAGTTACATAAAATATTTATTAAAAAGTCACATATTTTATTATTAAAAATGTATATTAAAAATTTACTTTTTAGTAATAATATGTGTGACATTTTAGTAATTAATGGTACAATTTTTTTAAAATACATTTAAATTTCACGGTGCACCAAATGCATATAAGACTAAGACATTAAATATACAGTTCAATTAGAACAATAACTAGATGACGCCGGGATGACATCCCGCGTATTACACGGATGTTCGTAAAGTTAATTTACAAAATATGTATTACATAAATATAAATCACTTTATTTATCATCAAATAATAAATATGATATCACTAAATAATATATATTAAAATTGTAATGCATTTTAAAGTTTTTATTTTTTGATATATTATATTTATAAACTATTTAAAATAATACAATATATAATAGAAATATTATTGCTTTTCTTATAAAAATATAGAAATATATAGTTCATTATACATTTTCAAAAATTAAATAACATGTATAGATATTCAGTTAAAATTTTATATCTATTTATTAACATATTTTCAAGATAAATTATAAAAAGAATATTGATGAAATTATTAGATTCATTAACAATAAAAAAGTTAATTATCAGTGGATGTCCTGTAAAAAGTGAATAGTTTTTATTTTTAATTATAGTAATAATAAAGTTATATATATATATATATATAGACATATACTTAGTATGAAATAAATAACATTATTTAAGTCAATTATTCCATTTTTATTATTATACTCAAGACACAAATTATAAAATGATAAATGATTATCATTATCAATATATTAAAGTCTCTAAATACTTGACACCTAAATAACACTAAATTCTAAATTTATCACAAATTAACACATAATCAAAGTTCACGACAGCTTGACACGTAAGCACTAAAAACTCCCTAATAGTATGTAGAGAGATTTTTAGTTATACACATGCGTTGATTGTACGCGCATAGTGCAATTGATGCAAATTTTTTTAAGTAAAATAAATAATATTTTAGATATATACACACTAATTATACAATATCATTGACAAAGTGGTGTAACAAGTGGTAAAAATTTCACAATTTATATCGTTAGATCATGAGTTTCGTATCATCTGTTTTCTTGACCTAAAAAAATATTGTATAGTGCACTTATTGTACTATCATTTTTCTATTTTTATTAATCACTATAATTAACAATTTAACATATACTCTAACTATTTTATTTTTATTATGGGCATATCGTTCCATTAAAATTCACATTTTAGTGAGTGAAGAGTCATGGAACCGGATTTCCTCCATTTGAAACTTCATCCATTTCCCCAATTTCATTTCATCCCCATCCTTCATTTCAATCTAAGGTAAAAAAAATGATCATATCATTTATCAATTAATTACTTTTAATTCACATTCTTTTCAAATTAAAATTTTCATATTTATCTCTTTAATCTCATTTGACTCAGTAAAAATTCATGATTTTAGGTATTTAATATTTACAGTAAATATATGATACATAGAAATCATTTTAAATCTATTCATTTTTTCATGGTTTAACTTTTATTATTTTGGGTTTAGCTTACAGCAGCAAAACAACATTCTTTTTACAGCAGATTTTCCTGTCACAATATTCATAGTTTGTTGTAATGCAAATGTGAAATAAACCCAGCAATTATGTAACAAACCTTCACAAGACCAGCAAGAAAAAAAAAACACCACAATTACATTTTGAAATCGAAAAATACACCATAACAAAAACGATCACCATTAAAGAGACATGGAAAAACCTCACCATAACGGATCGATACATTCGGCTGCGTCTTCAATTTGTTATTGTTCAGAAAACAGAGGACTTGATTTAGTGCAAAAAGGCAAAAGATTCGAGAAATGTGAAAGAGGAGAAAGAAGGAGGATAAAAGAGCAGATTGAATTTTTTTATTTGAAAGGAAATTAAATTTAAAATAATTAATTGATGTACGATGTGGACATTTTTTGACCTTAGATTGAAATGGAGGGTGGAGATGGAAGGAAATTGAGGAAATGTAGAAAATTTTAAATGGAGGAGATTCTGCTCCCAGAGTTATTGGGCTTCAACGATGATTTAGTGCTTATGGGACTAGCGGTTTTCTTAATTTTGAAATTCTATATCAGTTTTGTAAGATTGTTATGCCTCATTACGTTCGCTAGATAAGCTAAAATAATTTAAATTATTTTATCTAATTTGATATTTGGTTTAATGGGCAAAAGTCCAAGATTAATAAAAAGTCCAAAACTAAAATTTAATTATCTTATGAATGGAAGATAAAATTATCTTAGGGAAGATGTATGATAATAATCCATTGTTTTTATCTTTACTAAAATACTCCCCTTATATTGAAAAGAAGAACTATTATTCACTTTATTTTTGTTTATGATATAGAGGGCAAAATTGTCAATTGCATATGTTTTTGTTATTAATCTTACAATCCAAACATTCAAAATGAAATTATCTTAGGGCTCATTTGGTTCGTAAGATAAAATTATCTATCCGTCGAAAACATGCATATTTTCGACGGATAGATAGTTTTATCTTACGAACACACTACTAATTATCTTAATCCATCAATCTAAATATACTATTTAAAGATAATAATCTCTAGATTATAATCTTGTCTAATCTATCTTGAGTTATTTATTTTATCCATTGAACCAAATGAACCATTAGGGAAGATGTATGATAATAATTCATTGTGCTTATCTTTACTAAAAATACTCATCTTATATTGAAAAGAAGAACTATAATTCACTTTATTTTTGTTTATGATATAGAGAGCAAAATTGTCAAGTGCATATTTTTTTTATTATTAATCTTACAATCCAAACATTCCAAATGAAATTATCTTACATTAATTATCTTAATCTATCAATTCAAATATACTATTAACTCACAAATAACAATCTCTAGATTATAATTTTGTCAAATCTATCTTGAATTATTTATCTTATCCATTGAACCAAACGAGCTCTTCAAGTTATAACTATAATACTACCTCCGTCCCGGAACTTTTTTCCAAAAGACCTGGGAACACGGATTAAGAAAAAAAATAGAGTATGTGAGTGTAAAGTTAATTCATAAAATATAAAAAATATATTTTATTGATTTTTGTGGGTGTAAATTATTTTTTTAAGGTAGAAAAAAAGAGTTGAGACGTTCAAATTGGAAAAAAGAGAAAAAAGAGGTGGGACGGAGGGAGTACAAGTGAATGAATGGGCTCTCGTTGGGATGGATCTCAATCCAAGCTATCTATAGAGCTTCTAGGACTGAAATTTGAAAACATAAAATGTGACTTTCTTTTTTCCCTGACTTTTAGCCTCCACAACTCTGTTTCTCAAATTCTGTTACAACTGAAATTAGTGGAATGGAAAGCCCGATATACCCTCTAAAACTTTTTAGAAAAAATCAACTTTGAATTCTCACTTATGTGTAGGCTGCATAAACCACCTCAATAACTCATTGTATCAAAAGTTATTTATTATTAACTAACTTTGTTCTAAAGCACAATTGACTTGCAACTCACTCTAAGATCAAGTAAGCACCTCTCATTCATCAGATAAAGAGCTACTTAGTCCATATATCGCATTATTCTTTAGAATTGTATCTATACTCAACATTTAATGTTAGTACATCACGAAATGTAGGGGCGAACAAGCTTCGTAGTATGCAATTTATTTATTATATATATAAATTAATAATATTATATGTACTCATCGATACTATATATTATAATACTCCCTCCATTCATGAATCTTTTTCTCATTTCTTTGTGGGCACGGGATTTAATGAAAAGTAGGATTATATTGAAATGATAGATAAAATAAGGGAAAAATAAGAGTATTGTGGGGCCCAAAATTTTATTGTGAGTGTAGGTTATTTCCAAATAAGGAAATGAGAAAAAGTTTTGTGAACAAATAAAAAAAGAAAGTGAGAAATAATTTGATGGACAGAGGGAGTATATCATAGTGTCACTATTCTAAATGTCGGCCGACTTGGCCAATTAGTCGGCGACTAGTCGCTAGTCGGCCCTTATCCGATCCGATTTACACCAAGTCGCTAAAGAAAATGTTTAGGGGTAGTAGTCGGCATCTAAAGCCCATTAGACAACGACTAGACCGACTAGACGCCGACTAGACAACAATTAGATCAATTAAATGCAGATTAAGTCGTTCCTGATTAGACATGTTTTTTCTTTTACAAAATTTTTTTTTGCAAACCCTAAGTAATTATAATAAATTTAAATTAAATAAACTATAACATTAATTTCCTTTTGATTTTTAAATTATCACTTTATTAAATTTTGAGTTTTATGATTGTTATCACTTAAAATTTTAATATTGAAAGGTGGTAATATTAATTTTTTTTTATCTACAATGTATTATTAATTTATTAAACAATTAATAATATTTACCATTTAGGTGCTTCCGATTAGTCCCCGATTACTCTCCGACTAGTCGCTCAAGTCGCTAGACCCTAGTGGTCCGACTGACTAGCGACTAGCGACTTTTAGAATATTGCATAGTGTACAATGTTATGATATCAATAAATGTTTATAATGGTATCAATCAATATTATGAACAAATTTTATTAGAGACCTACTCGTTTGGAATAACTACTCAACAACGGGAACCATTTTTAAAATTAAAATATAGTGAAAGAACAATATTTTAAAATTTTGTTCAATCCATTGAAGGTTGTAGGCCTTCTCCTAATTTATCTGCATTATATTAGTTCCCAGTGAAGGAAAAAAGAAACAAAGGCTCGCCTTATAGTCGAGTTGCTTTCTTCGCTCCAGCTCCAACCGGCGATTATATTAGTTGATATTCTTGTAAAATAAAATTTGAAAGTATATTATGTGGCTGGAACTCAAAGCAACAAAATTAACTATGAAGCTAAATTCAGTAGAGGTTATGAACACAAAAAATTGCTCAGTCTACTATTGCAAAAATTGGAACTTAAAGAATACTTGTATTACTTATATATATGGGATTGTGTGTGTTACGGTCATGATGGACCCTATTTATACATTGTGAATACAAGAAGAAGGTGTCAGGTGGCGTGTGATCCCAAAACACTTGAGCCTTGGATTGTGCTGGCCTCATGTACCAGAAATCAGTACCATGAGTTGTACTGGGCCAATGATTGATTACCGCGTAGGATAATAATTAACAGAAAGGTACTACATGTTAGGCTTGGTTGAATGTTGATATAACAAACCTGATCTCTTTTCAAGCCTAATGCTCCTCGCAGCGTGACGATGCTCTTTGGTTATTAATTCTCGAGTGAGTGAATAAAACCCCGAACATTAGGCATATGCTTTTCGGATATCTGTGTGATCGCCAAATTCCTAGCTCGAACCTTGTACCTTCCTCCGAGTTTGCCCGAGCTCCAACATCCTAGGGATGTTGCTCCGAGCTTCTTATTGACTTCGTAGTTACAACGTAGGAGATGTCCTAACTTCAATCATCCTCGAACGGGCTGTTAGGGAGCCTCCGAGCTTCATTAAGCCCACCTGCTAACAAAGTATGGACCAGATCCTTTTTGTATTGAGCTCGGGTCCAAACTTAGTTATAATCGTATCACAATAAAAAGTAATACCTTATAATGGTCCTTCTATCAATTTTTTTTTGTCTCCTAGTCTTACCAGCCATCAACGAGTCACATACTCTTATAACTTGGCTCTTATATCAATATAATGCAAGCTAATCAATTCAAACTCCACCTCAAAAACATAATTAAGTGTAGAAATTTGTATTGTCCCTTTTATCGAGAAATATTCTTTCACTTAAACACGATGTAGAACACCTCCTGAGACTTACTAACCACCAAATAGTCCTCCGACCTTGGCTTACTGACCATGCCCGTGCATTAATTTATTTTATGTCCTCAAACACTTTAATTTGCACAATCTTAGAAAAATTTATCCTTAAATGTCAAAATATTGTTGCTTTTATATACATTCAATTCAACCAACTATTTTATTTTATTTTTATAATTACCCCTTAATAATTTTATGCTTGTTACATATTTTCTTAAATTGTGTGTCCAAAATGAAGCAAAGTGTTAGAAAGATGGAAGGAATAATAATTAAAATGAATGATGTGAAATGTTTAAGATAATGCTGGTGAAGAGCT
This sequence comes from Prunella vulgaris, assembly GCA_026898435.1. NCBI lineage: Eukaryota > Viridiplantae > Streptophyta > Magnoliopsida > Lamiales > Lamiaceae > Prunella > Prunella vulgaris. The sequence continues at coordinate 243,287 of JAPKLY010000432.1, read as the reverse complement.
AGACTTCAGGAGCTAGCTAACAAGGTGGTGGGCTCATGTGTGAGGGACTGAGGGTCCTGATGCGTTGCTTGGTTGATAGGGTGCATTACCATCTAGCCTCCATAACTATGTCACCCAATTTAATTTGATTTCTACTTTTTATTTTCTGGAAAATGACTTTTTCCTAAATACCAAGAAAAGAAAATCAATTAATCGACCAAAACAGACAGTGAGAAAGTTCACCTTTAATGACCAAAATTATGTCATTAGTTATAGTTTTTTTTAACTAAATTTTTTTTTAGGGTTGGGCAGGTTCTGTCTAATACAGAAAATTATTAATTAATATTTTATATTAGTGGAACTACTTATTTATTAATATATTCTTACATAATTTTGGCTCCATTTTAGTGAGAAAGTTGCGCCAAACTTCCCTCTCCCTTTTTCCTCCAAATAATTAAATAATAAATCCAGTTTTTAATTCTTGAAAATCACAATGCACGTTAAATTATAAAAAAGTAAATTTTCTTATATCATCTTCCGTTAATCTACATAAATTGGGTTTTAATGAGTTTAGTTGAGAGATGTATGGATGAGGATGTTGACCAAATCATAAAAAATATTATATGAAATTAAAAGTTTTAAAAATAGAATATTAATTTGACATTTTGTATATCAATTTTTCCTATTAAAATGTGGGATTGAGGATTTAGGGTTAAATGTGTTGTATATTAATTAAAAAAAAATAGATGCAATTAAAAAATTAAATGTAACTAGAAATCATATTTATTTTGATTTTCTATGAGATGTTTGAAAAGAAATTCAGATTTAAAAAATAATATTCTAACTAATCACTAATTTTGCTAATATAATACTATAATTTTGCTAAAAAAATAATATTATTAACAAATCACTAATTTTGCTAATATAAACCAATATGTTATCATATTGAAAAAAATATTATCCATATCACAATATAATACTATAATTAATATTTAATTTAATTATAATTAATCATTGTATATGATACAAATCTTCTTATAACGTTTTTATGACTAGGCCAATATCCCCACCCGTTCATCACTCAACTAAACTCACCCAAACCCCAACCCACATTTGAAATTAAGATAAAATAATATAATCAAATTTATTTTTATTAATAATAATATACATATTTTATTTGCATTAATTTTTTAAAACTAATCTATTCTAGCTAAATATATTTAAGAAAATTATAATCGTTATGATAACACTATAAATTAAAAATATTTTTGAAATATCTCGGTCATAAGAGTAGATAGTCATTCCCGACTCACTAATAGAATCTAACAATCCTAACCCGTAAACTTGAACCCAATTTACTAGAACTAATCGATTATGATTTTTTTAGAAAGAAATTATAATCATTATGATAACATTATAATATTAAAATATTTTTCAAATATCTCGTCATACGAGTAGATCCCGACTCACTAATCGAATAATCCTAACACGTAAACTCGTAAACTCGAATTCAATTTACTAGCACTAATTGATTATGTTTTTTTTAAATTATAATCATTATGATAACATTATAATTTAAAAATATTTTAAAAATAACTTGGTCCTACGAGTGGATAGTAACTATAGTCACTCCCGACTCACTAATCGAATCGAACAATCCTAACTCGTAAACTCGAATTCAATTCACTAACACTAATCGATTATGATACTTTTATTAAATTATAACCATTACGATAACATTAAAATTTAAAAATATTTTTGAAATAACTTGGTCCTACGAGTGTATAGTAAGTATAGTCACTCCCGACTCACTAATCGGATCGAATAATTCTAAACCATAAATTCGAATATAATTCACGAACACTAATCGATTAGAATTTTTTTAGAAAATTATAATCGTTATGATAACACTATAATTTAAAAATATTTTTGAAATAACTCGATCCTACAAGTGGATAGTAAGTATAGTCACCCCCAACTCAGTAATTGAATTGAACAACCCTAACCCGTAAACTCAATTCACGAACACTAATCAATTAGAAAATTATAATCGTTATGATAACATTACAATTTAAAAATATTTTTTGAAATAACTCGGTCCTACGAGTGGATAGTAAGTATAGTCACTCATGTTGATGAAATAAGTTGATCCAAGTGCTTAAGGAAGTAATTAACAAAATTCCAGATTACGTGTCCCAAGAGTGTTGATCAAGCATGAAGAAAGTAAAAGAAAGAAGCATCAAAGCAATTTAATCAAGAAAAATCACATGAAGAACAAGAGATAGGCGACCAGCAGTACAAAATTGAAAGGAGGTGAGCAGCTGAGCTGCTAGCCCAACTAGCTGGTTGCCTCTTTACATAACCAGTTGGTCGCCTCCTGGAGCAATTTATAACCAGCTGGTCACCTCCCAGAAGGATTATCAACAGCTGCTCGCCACCTTTGCAGCTGATCGCCAGAATCTTAATTTTCCTATTTTTGATCAGTTTTCTGTTATGACTATCCAATTAGACACGTAAGGGACACGAGTAAGTTATTTGTAAAGCGTGACAAAGTCCCTGCCACCACCTGCTTGATGTTTTGCCTATAAATATGCCCCAAATTTAGAATAAATACAAGTTTTTCCGCTGCCTTAACGAAGTTCTGCTTAAATTTTCCCAGAATTCATAACCCGTAATTCCAGTAAGTTTAATTCAAGATGCTATTAATGAAATCGAGTTGAAAAGCTACATGTAAACTCGATTTACGAAGATTTCATTAACAACTCATGACTCACTAATTGAGTTGAACAATCATAAACCATAAATTCGATTCCATTCACGTACACTAATCGATTAGAAATTATTTAGAAAATTATAATCGTTATGTTAATACTATAATTTAAATATATTTTTGAAATATCTCGGTCATACGAGTAGATAGTAAGTATAGTCACCCCGACTCACTAATCAAATCGAACAACCCTAATTTGTAAACTCGAATTCAATTCACGAACACTAATCGATTAGATTTTTTTTAGAAAATTATAATCGTTATGATAACACTACAATTTAAAAATATTTTTGAAATAACTTGATCCTACGAGTAGATAGTAAGTATAGTCACTTCCGACTCACCAAACGGATCGAACTCTAACCCGTGAACTCGAATTCAATTCACTAACACAATAGGAAATTTTTTTTTAAAATTTTAATCGTTATGGTAACATTATAATTTAAAATATTTTTGAAATAACTCGATCCTACAAGTGGATAGTAAGTATAATCACTCCCGACTCATTAAACGGATCGAAGAACCCTAACCTATAAAATCGAATCCAATTCACAGACTCTATTCGATTAGATTTTTTTTAGAGAATTATAATCATTATGATAAAACTACAAATTTATAAATATTTGTGAAATAACTCGGTCATACGAGTGGATAATAATTATAATCGAACAACTCTAACGCGTAGACACGAGTCCAATTCACGAATACTAGTTGAGTATAATTTTTTTTAGAAAAATATAATCGTTATGATAACACTATAATTCAAATCCCTTTTAATTTCAGTTAATTAGAATTTTAATTATTCAATACTTTCATTAATCCATTTTATTTAGAATTTTAATTATTCAATTTAAATTTCTTGAATATTCGAATATATATTTTTAAAAATATTTATTAAATCATGTCATTAAACATATATTAAATCATATCTTCTTAAAAGTAATATATAGATAGACAGATATAAAAATGTGAATAATTATATTTATGTGTGCATCTTTCAATATTTCTTTTTTATTTATGTGTACATGTAATTTATTATTTATTTAAATCCAATTATAGTTCAGATAGAAAACATTACAACTCAGTCAAACAAAATTAATATTTAAATTTTATTGTAAAATAAAATAAAATTATTTTTATTATTAAATAATATTGAAATAAAATTTTACTTTCATTCTCATTTAATCCGAAAATGAAATTTCAATTTATTGAACTAGTTGTGATTTTATTTTTCAAAATATTAACTAGGTAACATTTTTAAAAAAAAGTGTTGAATTAACTAACTGAAAAACAAAACCAGAATTTTGAATATTCAAATATATAATACCAACAATTACTAATGATTGCTAAACAAGAGATTATATATTAAAATAATTAAAATTTCATCTTAACATATTGAGTGCTCCTCCTGTGCACAAGGGTGCATAGTATGCACCCTTAATTTTTTACTATTTCCAATCTAATTTTATTTTTGTCAATCAAGCTTACTTGTCGCAACTCCAATTTTATTTCCTATTATTTATACACAATCGTCTATATTAACATGGAATCCATATGGATATTTCAATGAAGATCCAGACCATAGTAGATGCCAGTCAGAAGCAAACATATATGCACCTTCCACTCTATCCTACCATTTCCAGTTAGAGGAAAATGAAGAAAAACTTTATGAATGAAGTTATCAAATAAAACACACAGTGGAGAAGTCAATCAGGAAGGATATTATTTTTGTTTACCGTGCAGACTTCCCAAGAAAGGAATGAAATTGAAGTCAACGTGATATGATTAAGTCACCTAGAATTAGGATATAACACCTTCTCAGCATATACAATCATCCACCATTGGAGAAGCCTAACTGAGGAAGAACAAAAGAAGACAACAAGAAATAAAGAACTAAATTGGGTATTAAGGAGTTGTTCTTTGGGTATTAAGAAGTTGTTCTTGGGGTATAACTAAATTGTTCTTGGGGTATTAATAATTTGTTCTTCGGGTATTATAAACATGTTCTTGGGGTATTAGTTAAACTTGTTCTTTGGGTATTCAGGAATCAAGTAATAATTGTTCTTGGGGTATAGAGTGCATGACTAATAAAGAATGAAACTAATACAGCTCCAAGCAAATGAAAGTGTCAAGATTATATACAAAAGATAAATCAAAAATAGAATAACTTAAAGATGGATTTTAGACTAAAATGTCTATGCAACAGTAGGATGGTAAAATCGAAAGTAGAGTAATATGAATTGCGTGAGGAATATTAGAATCATATATAATTAATAATTAAGAAGTTGTTCTTGAGGTATAACTAAATTGTTCTTCGTGTATTAATAATTGTTCTTGGGGTATTAATAATTTATTCTTCGGGTATTACAAACATGTTCTTGGGGTATTAGAATCATATATAATTAATAATTAAGAAGTTGTTCTTGGGGTATAACTAAATTGTTCTTCGGGTATTACAAACATGTTCTTGGGGTATTAATAATTTGTTCTTCGGGTATTACAAACATGTTCTTGGGGTATTAATAATTTGTTATTCGGGTATTACAAACATGTTCTTGGGGTATTAATGAGTTGATTTATGTACAAACAAAAATGAAATGAAATCAATAGAAAAATATTAAATAAAATCAAATGAAAATCAATTACTTTATTAATTGAGTATTTCATAGGCGAAATTGATATACATATTAGTATATTATTGAGAATTATTAATATGTATACAACATACATACATGCACGAAATGCAATGCATTATATTATGGAGGACTCACTGGAATAATTGAAGAAGGTTGGGAAATTGCCAACAACTACAAGAAAAAAGAAGATGTCCACTCTCCACTACTCGTCCTTTTACCAAAATAAACATCGGGAACGTGAGCCAACCTCCAACCAACTCCTTCTCCTCCATTTCTTCTCTCTTCAACAATCCTCTCCACAAATTCATTCCCCATATTTGTGAAAGCAAGGGTTTGAAGCACTAATAAATCCTGAGTCTAGCATGGATGATTCTGTGCAGCAACAGCAGCAGCCAGCAGAGGACCTCATCATGGAAATTGCTCATTTGGAGAAGGAAGTTGCATATTTAGAGAAGTACCTTCTCTAAATATGTAATACCCAAAGAACAACACTTCAATACCCAAAGTACAACTATTTAATACCCAAAGAACAACTTGCTATACTAAAAAACAAATCTTTGCAATACCTCAAGAACAACTTTGTTATACCCAAAAACACACAGTGCGGCGTGTACTGTGTGTTTCTGAAAATATCAAATTAAATTCAAAATTAAAGTAAAATCAAGGTGCATAGTATGCACACGTGTGCATACTAGAATTTGCGTAACATATTTATTATCTTCAAGAGATTATAGATAAAAATAATTAAAAATTCATCTTAATATATCAATTTTTTTTTTTTGTGTGTGTGTGGAAGATGAAGTATCATTCTTATGAGTTTTTTTTATCTTTATTTAAGAAAAAAGATACGTGCAGATATTATTATTTTTTTATTTTGGTAAGTAAATTCTACTATCTTGATTCTTGAAATATGTAATCATGATTATCGAGAGAAAGAGAGAGAGAAAAGGTGTTTAGAATTTCAAATTTGGAAATTTAAAAAAATTTCGGATTAAATTAGATTTTGAGGCATTAATGGCATATTAGTCAGTTATCATATAACTTAAATTTATAATGACTTTGCTATTCTTTTTTGTGTCTATGTAGACTAACCAAATTTTTTAGTGACAGAATAATGAATATTTTTTTACAGGTTTTGTCATTAAAAATTTTTAAAATTATTTTTCTCTCACTAAAAATTTTTAACTTGAAAAGCAATAATGATATGATGTTGTCATTAAGTATCAATTTTTTTTATAGTGTATTGTAATGTAAAAAGAATATGGATCTTTGTAATGGTATAAAATTATTAATCCGATGTTGGATATAGTTTCACTGACATCCCAAACAAATAAATCAACTTCATAAATATCAAACCGTTATTAAGTAATATTTATTCTTACCTTAATTATCACTAGTTACAAGAAAAAAAAGTATCTAGTACACGTTGCATATACCAAATCCCAAATATTACTTGTGGGGTATGATATACCGTATTTAAATGTACTAATGATCACTAATAAACTACATAGTACTCCCTCCGAATTTAAAATATTTGTCACATTTAATATTTTGTATTGAATTAATTTTTTTTTTTAACAATTTTGCCATCATTAAATGATTAAATATAGGCTACTAAATAAGACTAGAGAGGAAAGAAAGGTGCAAAATATACGTCTATTTTCAGGTAAAAGATGCTAATTTAGTGAATATAAATATATATTTTAATTAAAATATTTTATTTTAGAGGATAAATTTGAAAAATAATTTTTAGAAAAATATGTACGAACAACAAATATTTAGAAATAAAATTTAAATTTAAAATCGATAAATATTTAAAATTAGAGAGAGTATTATATAGTTTGATGTCAATTATGACAAAAAAATATTGCTTTCAAAAGAAAAATTATGACATAAAGATATATAATATTAAGACTTAGTCTTGTATGCACCAGTTACACCGTGCAACTCAAGTTCATTTTTAAAAAGTTACACAAAATACTACTGAAAAATTACACATATTATTACAGAAAAGTGTATCTTTAATGGTGTAATTTTTTAGTAATAATTTGTGTAATTTTTTAAAAATAAACTTGAATTACACGGTATAACTGGTGCACAAGAAACATACTTTAATATTAATTATTAAAAAATTCCAACTTATATATGTATTCCGGTTTTCGAGTGACATTGCACCGGTCAATAACAGCCGCTTTCATAGATACATTTCTCTCTCATTGATTGATATTTAATATATCTCAAATCCTGATTAGTTTAAGACAAAAAAGAATATAGTATTCGAAGTTAGAAATGAAATTATTTTATTTAATGGTCAACTTAAAGCTTTAAATGTATGTGTAAATTGACCATTATTAGTGGGACTAAATGTATAATATTTGTCACACGTTTAATTGATCCAAGGAAAAAGAATTGTACTCTCAATCATGGCGTGAACGGTGCATAAAAAAATGAATTAAAGGTCAAACATAGGCATCTTAATTTGTGTACTGAATTCAGTTGATCATATTGTGATGTCTCTTGAAACTACGTACTGCATACACCCTTCCATGTCTCTTTTGAGTCAGAGTTATTTTTATGAAATTAGTAGGATAAAATATTAATCTATGTATAAGGATGGCAAAACGATCTGTCCCGTAGCCGCCCTGTCCTGACCCGTTCAATTTTGGGTCAGTCGTGCCCCGCCCCATCCTAAAAACGGGTTAGCCCCGCTCCGCGCATGGGACAGGACAGACATGGGTTTACACTTTTACTGTCCCGCCTCGCACTGCAAAATAATTTATACTAAATAATATATTATATTTTATATAAAATAAATATAATATATAAATTTTTATAATATATCAAATAATCTAAAATTATATTTTTTTATTTATATTAAAAAACTAATATAATCTAAAATTATATATCAAACATTCTAATTTATAATCCAGTCACTAAAAAAAATTCTAATTTATTACAACCAACATGATTTATTATTTATGTCAGATATGATTTGATAGATATATTCAATATATATATGTGTGTGTGTGTGTGTTTATATTAAATTTTAGTATATAAAGCATGGGGCAGGGCGAGACGAATCTGCCCCGCGCGAGGCAGGCATGGGGCAAGAACTTGCAAACCCAAAAAGAAAAAATACTTTCAGAAATTTCACCCTTACAATATTTACATATTTACACAAAATGTCATTACTTTTTCACTTTTTGGACCCACATTATACCCATTTCAACTAACTTTTTTACTTTATACATAATATTTTACCAAATTACCCTTCAAAACATTACTTTTTTTTTTACTTTATTCTATTTTTTCTTAATATGCGTGTTTCTTCCCCCTTACAAGTTGCTATGAGACGGAAGGAGTATTATTTAAGGGGCACGATTGGTATGGTGGAATGAAGTTATTTTTGAAAGGAGTGAATGTAGAATGGAATGACAAATGAATGATTATTCCTATATTGAAATTTTAGTTTTGAATAGTACTAAAGTCAAGTTTAACCAATTTCATAGAGGATAAAATAGTAATCTCAAGGAGACTATTCGTAATTAATACCTTCTACTCGCAGAGTAAATTATTGTGGTATTTTTAGATCTTAAAATTAAATTACGTGAAAATTATTGTGGTATTTTTTGTGGTATTTTTGTGGTATTTTTAGATCTTAAAATTAAGTGAAAATTTAATACTTGAAGTTGAAAGGCTGCAATTGTTGTGTAAATATATTATGTATGAAAATGAAATAAAATATAAGTTATTCTACTTCTATTCCAAATAGAAAAACTAGTAAAGGTTTACACTATATATAAGTCGGAGTCTAAGTATGGTATTCAAATAATGTTCATGGAACCCTAACCCATGAACAACATGCACACACACGCACGTGCACCATCGCCCGACCAGCCGATTGAGCCGAGCTAAGCCCGTCACCGAATCTTGGGCCTTGGCCTTGAATCTAGGTAATTGGTTTTTGGATGGGCTTTAGTAGGCTTAGCACTCTCTAATTTTTTAGATATCCAAAATATGTGTCAGATGGATCAATCCAGATCGGTGTTTTAGAATTCCTATGGATCAACTACTTCAGCGATCGAGAATTTAGATCTTTTATATCAGTGACCTGAAAATGCTCCATATCAGCAATTCGGAAGGAATCTTTATCCAGATCCTTAGATGCTCCACATCGGTAATCTAAAAGAGATCTAATCTTGATCTGTATTTTTACCCGGTCAGTGATCCGGGTATATGGCAAATCAGTAATCAGTGATCTAAATAGGTCTCTACTTCTAATCCTTAGATTAGCCATGTCAGCAATCTGTATAGATGCCACGTCAACAATTTGAAAAGACCCAAAACCATTTGGATTCAAGAGTCTATGTATCTCTGTCGATTTTTGCTTTTGATGGGATCAAAACTACCTATGTAGATCGTGGGAATATTTGTATTTGAACTCTTTTGTGAGTAATTCATACCTATAAATAAGTTGTACCTGCATGCATTTTCATTTTTCATCCTCTCTATAGAATAGCTTAGTAGTTTAATTCATACACATGTATTGTTTGTTGTACCTCTAGGATTAGTGATGCTACTGATATAAAGACGTAAAACTATTATATCTTTGGTAAATGATACACATAGTTTATGAGCACTAATAAATGTGTATCTCATCTTGCATGAAAAGGTCATCCTTGACTCCATTTTTCCTTTCTTACATATTGCAGTATATCCCTGTAACTTTATTTTTGTATAGTATACACACATATAATAACAATCGCAAGATAAAATAGAATTTTACCCCGATAACATAATGCAATATCATCGTCTGATACTGGTAAGTCTGTGGTTTCTCAGGTTTGGAGATAATCATGTTAATACTAGTGGTGTTACTAAAATATCATTCACTCAGACGGTGGTTCATCCACTTTTGTTGCTTATGCTTCTATTGCCCCTACGAGGTCTTTAGTGTGTCTCTCCACTGACCTAATGCCTTTAAGGCCAGTCATTGTGTATGGAGAGAAATCTAAAAAAATAAAAATTGGATACTGACTATAAAAGGTGGCAAAAAGAAATGCACTTCTACCTCACTACTCTATCCTTAGAAAAATTTCTTGTTGAGGAATGTCCAGTGATTTCACCAGATGAAATAAACATTGCTAAGAGGTTCTCATATGACACTTTGGTCAATGGTGACTAATTATGTTGTAACTACATCCTAGATGGATTAGTTAACAACTTGTACGAGGTATTCTGTCAAATGGCATCTGTCATATAGTTGTGGACTATTTTGGAGGTAAAGTATAAAAGTGGAGATTTTGGAACTAAGAAATTTGTGGTGGTGTGTCTGTACGACTTCAACATAGAGGATAATAAATTAGTTGTTGACCAAGTCAAAAAATTGCATATTGTTTTCCACATCTACAAAGGGTATGACTATACTAGAACCTTTTCAATAGTCATTTTCATTGAGAAAATACCTTACCAAATCTAAAAAACCATCAATCACCAAGAGTGAAGCCAAAATATCTCAACCACCAAAACCATCGAATATTAATTTGGCAGGTTGGCTTGTGCAAATGCATAAGAAATCAAATCAAACAAAAATACACCCCTCAAACTTAGAGCATTGCTATGCAATTCTAAGTTCGAGCCTAGAGTATTCATCTAATCTCACACCTAAGCTACACCACTCTAACACATATTTCAAGCAATTCAATTCATCACCTCTTCCTCAATAACCATATACACCCACTAACATAAGGAAAGCACAAAATAAGGCAAAATCAACAAGAATAAGGTGTGCATCTATTCAATGTTAGATACAAAAAAAACTAAAAATCACTTCCCTAAACTTCGAAAGTTGCTAGGAAATTCTAAGTTCGGGTTCATGGAACCTTAACTTAGCACCTAAATTTTTTTCTCTTCAAGATAGCACATGTCACCTCTCTTGTCTTCCTTGCATGCAATCGTCCAAAGCCCTACAAACCGTAAAAACAACAGAAATAGCTATCACATAATACACCAAATCAAAAGAAAAGAATAAATAATAAAAGCAAACAAAAGCACACAAAGAAAATGAATTGCCTCTTATTCAGTGTTGTCGAACAGAACTTAACAAGTTCAAATAAAAAGATACGAATAATTGAGAGTTGAAGATCACTGCTTCATTTTCTTTATCTTATCCTCCATAGCCGCCCTTTCATCAACTCCCACTACATGCTTAATTCCTTTTTATTCCTTAGATTCAACGGTCTCCTAGATAGTTTTATACACTAGAAATGTGGTCTTTTCGTCATTGTACCTGAGCTTCAGTTAACCTTCTTTAATGTTTATTTTTGCCTCTCAAGTGGCCGAGAACGATCTATCCAATATCAAAGGGCACTTGTCATCCTTCAAGCAATCCAAGAAGACAAATCAAAGGGATATAAAAAATTGTTCACTTTAACAACACATCTTCTATAATTCCAGTCGGTCGTGTGGAGTTTCATTCAGCTAACTGCAAGATCATCCCGATAGACTTAATTTCACCAATATTGAGTCTCTTGAATATCAAATATGTCATCAAGTTGATACTTGCCCCTAATTTACACAAAACCATAATTAGCTCACATTCCCCAATCTCACATGGAAGAGTAAAAGTTCTCGGATCTTCTAACTTCTTGGGCAACTTTCTCTGGATGATTGTGTTGCACTCTTCTATCAAATTCACAACTTCACCACTCAACCTCTTCTTCCTCGCTGTCATAGCATCCATGTAATGAGCAGGATGATTTTTTTTTTCACTAAGTTTAGATTAAATATGTTTTATTTTGATTAATTCATTTTAATTATAATCATTTTTTAAATATATACTATCATAAATACTTATGTACACCCAAGTGCATATGATGCACTTGAAATTGGAATTGGAATTTGGGCTCATTTTTATTTAATTTTGACTAGTCCTATTAGATAAAAAATTTCGGGTCGAAAATCGATCAAATTGTTTATTTTTTTAAAACACATCGTTACACGCAAGACTATGTATTTTTTAGCAATTATGATATTATTGGCTTATTTTTCAAATATTACTTAGACTAGTTTTTTGGTATTACTGACTTATTTTCAGGTATTATTGACTCGGTCTTAGAGTATTACTGACTTATTTTTCGGTTTCACTTAGATTTGTTCTTGGGTATTACTTAGACTTATTATTGGGATATTACTAACTTGTTTTTGGGGGTATTACTAATTTGTTCTTGTGGTATTATTGACTTATTTTTTGGGTATTACAGGCTTATTCTTCGGTTATTACTGACTTGTTTTTCGTATATTACTTAAATTGGTTCTTGAGATATAACTAGTTTGCTCTTGAGGTTTTATTAACTTGTTCTTCGCGTATTACTAACTTGGTCTTAACATATTACTAACTTATTTTTGAGGTATTATTAACTTATTTTTCAGGTTTTACTTAACTTTGTTCATCAAGCTTATTCTTGGTATATTGTTAAATTATTCTTGGGACATTACTGACTTTTTTTTTAGGGCACTAGTGATTTATTATTTGGATATTATTGACTTTTTTTTTTTTAGATATTAGCAAACTGGAAACCCACTTTTCTCATAACAGCTTTTAGTTCCTCATATGTTACCTTCCTATCATTGTTTGTATCCATTAAAGCAAACATATCTTTATTTACTTCAACAGATAAATGTTCTGCAATTACATCGTTCCGACCCATTAATTGTGACTGCGAATTTTCTAATGAGTTTAAATTAGTTAAAATTAAATTAAAATTGACCCGTAATTTCAAGTGGATGGGATGCACCCAAAAACCACCCGTGTAAGTATATATTTTTTCGGATCTATTTAAGAATTGTAAAGTATATGTTGATCTTTTGATTCAAATATTATTGTTTTGTTATAGGAAAATCACCATATACATTTGTATTTAAATTATCGAAGCTACAAGCTTACAATTATGTTTTCTAATACATATTTATTTTATTATCAATGTTTTATGTTAAGTTAACGAACTTGAATGATTGAAATTAATTTGATTAGTCCTAGAATAAAGTGTGCAATTTGAATTGTTTCTTAGAAAAATAAATCACTGAGTTATTTTTACCTGACAAATTAAATAATATTCCTTGAATATATACATTAATTATAGAATATAATATTAAAACTTTTTTAAAAATAATCAGTTAAATTTGTTTTTTAAGATAATAAATTATAATAGCTTCTACCACCAAGTACATGACGCGTTGTTTCGACTCATTATAGACTCGAACCGCAATCACCATAAGAAAGGGACCACCTGAAACTGCAATTTAGAATCACACCGCAACTAGAATCGTAACCTCTACAAAATTATTGACCACAATTCATTAATATTAGACTTAATTGCAAAATAAATCACCACATTTTCACGAATTGCAATTTAATCTAAACTTTTGAATTTTGGCAAAATAAATCACCACCTTTCATATTTTTTGCAATTTAAATTTCGGGCAGTTTGTCTCTTGCCCAAAAGATGATGTGGACAAATAAATATATATTATTCATCCCAATAGACATTCACATCATTAAATATCTAAAAATATAAATATCATTATTAATATTGTAAATATAAAAATAATTAAAAACACATATAATCTTAAAATAATTAGTCATCTTTTTAAAATATTAAAATTAAAAAATAAATTAACAGTTATATTTTCTAAAAAATAAATAAATATTTTATTATATTTAAACTTAAAAAATAATTTTTTTGAAATATAAAATTTAAAAAAAATCAAAATATTAAATAGTATTAAAATAAATTCAAAATTATATATTTTCTCTCTAAAAATATATATATTGAGTTATATTAAAAATTAAATAATTTAATTAAATCACTTCTTAATTATTATAAATAAATATTTACATACATAATTTTCAAATTTTCTAAATATAAAAACTTATATATATTTCTTAAAATCATAAAAGCTCAAACAAAATAAATTGATTCCAAAAATATATTAAAAATCAAGATTATATATGTGTATATTTTTTCTTAAAAATATAATATTTAAATTTATGGTTATTGTAAATAAATTTGAATATTTTTATTGTACTTTGAATATTTTATTTTAATTTTTTTTTAAATATTTTAATTTTTATATTGTTAATATATATATATATAATTTATTTATGTATTTAAGTATAATAATATATTTATTTACTTTTAAGACAATATAATTTTTAATTTATTTTTTTAAATTTTAATTTTTTAAATACATACAAACTTTTTAATTTTAAAAAATGTTGCTATTTTTATTAAAATTATATGTGTTTTTTATTTATTTTTATATTTATGATATAAATAATTTTATTTATATTTTTAGATATTTAATGATGTGGATGCTTATTGGGATGATGAATGTACATTTATTTGTCCACATCATCTTTTGGGCAATGGGCAAATTGCCCGAAGTTTAAATTGCAAAACATATGAAAGATGATGATTTATTTTGCCAAAATTCAAAAGTTTAGATTAAGTTGCAATTCACGAAAACGTGATGATTTATTTTGCAATTAAGTCTTAATATTAATGCATAGTTTCTTTCTTTGATATTTTCAACTTGATACTTTTTAAAAAAAAAATTAAACTTAGTGGCCAAGAAAAAAAATTATTTGTAAAAAATATAGGATAGAGATCAACAAAAAATTAGAGACAATCTTTTATGAAATATTTAACATTTGAAATATACCTAAATAAGTAAATATTAAAATTTGTGTATTATAGGTCGCTGCAGGTCACAATTCGTGGGTCAAGCTAATTTTAAAAAAAATCGCGCAAAGGCTTTTCAAAAACTTTGCTCCCAAGTTATGCTACTATATAGATAATATGTATTACTGTATGGTAGAATGTGTGTTTAGTACTTAAAAATAGTTTTTGTACTTTAAAGTAATTATAAGGACAAATATATTCTTTTACAAGAATAAATATGTATTTTTTAATTAATTCCTAATTTTTTTAAATATAAATTTATTATTTCATACATTAGCACACATTTGCTCCAACAGTAATATGTATTTGCTCTAACATTAGCATACATGT
The DNA here is from genome assembly GCA_026898435.1 of Prunella vulgaris. Lineage (NCBI taxonomy): Eukaryota > Viridiplantae > Streptophyta > Magnoliopsida > Lamiales > Lamiaceae > Prunella > Prunella vulgaris. Next base: position 227,829 of record JAPKLY010000432.1, on the reverse strand, counting down.
GCTCCAATAGTATCACATATTTATTATAGCACTCATTTACTCTACCATTAATATATATTTGCTCTAATATTAACACATATGTACTACAATTGTAACACATATTACATTACACACATTTATTTTAACATCAACATATATTTGTTCTACATCGACACACATTTACTCTAATATTGACATATATTTTCTGTATAAGTAACACACATTTGCTACCTTACATGTGATATTGTATGAAAATAATTATTTTTAAAAATAAACAAATATTTATAAAAATTTAATATTTGAATAGATAGTAGCTCTTATATTATACAAAAAAATTAATGTAAAAATATATAAATATTGGTGATATTTTGTTTGATAGTACCACACATTTTATCCTTTAGTGACATGCATTTGCATATACAATAACACAATTGGAGAACAAAAAATCTATAATTACTATTACATTAGAATTTGAAAAAAAAAAAATTTACTAAATTTGACCCAATCTGTCCCGGATCTATGAATTTATAAATATATATTATTTTACTAATCCTATATTCATAGAATATTTTTATAAGAAAATTTGCAAGAAACTTACAGTGAATTTGATGATAACGGAATAAAAAAGAATAAATTTTTAAAAGTTTGTGTTTATAATATAAAGAATAAAAATAAGACAAAAATTCATATGAGACATTCCATGTTTTATAGTATGAGACCATCAAATTAAAAAAAAATGATAGAATTAAAATAAAATATGATAATATTAAAAAAATGATAAGACTCTTATAATAAATTTTTTTTGTTAAATTTTATCTCATTTTAGAAGTAAAAATTTGTTAATTAATAAATCACACATTTTAAATTAAATGTAAATCAAATTTTATTAATGGTTGAAATAATCTCACACAAACTCTTATTCTAAATGTAAAGATTTTTATCCACATTCCTTTAAATCTGCACAAACTTTAATATACAATATTGCACCGTACTCGACTCGTGCAATATATCCAAAAAAAAATTGGCGGATCTTAGAGGGTCAAATCGGGTCCAATAAATTTTTTAAGGAAAATTCTCGACCATCACAGAGTGTATACTACATGAACATATGTATGATACTGTAAGGCAAAATGTGTGTTACTACATCTTAAAAAATTAAAATTTTGTACTAAAGTAACTATAAGAATAATATGTATTTCTACAAGAACAAATATGTGTTTCTTAATTTATTTTTCTTTTTTTATTGATTTTATGTAGATAATATGTTGTTATAATAACACCTTACATGTATTACTATATCTCGGCAGTCTCAGATTGTATACTACATGAACATATGTGTGTTACTATAAGACAAAATGTGTGTTACTACATCTTAAAAATTAATTTTTTTTACTTTTAAAGTAAATATAAGGATAATATGTATTTTTACAAGAACAAATAGTATTTCTTAATTTATTTTTCATTATATTTTTAATTTTATGTTGATAATATGGTGTTATATAATAATAACTTACAAGTGTTACTATCTCGGCAGTCCCAAAATGTATACTACATACATGTGTGTTACTGTAAGGCAAAATGTGTATTACTACATCTTAAAAAATTAAATTTTTGTACTTTTAATGTAACTATAAGGATAATATGTATTTTTACAACAACAAATATGTGTTTCTTAATGTATTTATTTTTTGGGTTAATATCAATTTGACACCTGTACTATATCACTTATTTCAATTTGCAACTCGTACTAATTTTTTTATCAAATTGCAACATTTACTATGAAAAAATGATCAATTGCAACCTATACTCAAGTTTTATTCTTTTTTCTTATCATTGCTATATATTTCAAGGTTACACTCGTCAACCCATATCAATAATTTATTTATATTTATTTTTTGTCACATAAAAATCAGTACCGGTAAAAAAATCTTGGTTATTTCATGGGGAGGCGCAGGAAGAATTGAGAGATGACACACAAGGGTATACACAGTCTAATATAATTAACAAAGGTATATACAAAAATATTGAAAAAAGTTCTTGTTCTATTATGGAGAAAATTTCCAATTTTGCGCCTATAGACATTGATATACAGAGATCAATTTAAATTAAATTGAATCCCAATCTGTTATCACCATTCTATAGAAATTAGATTTTTTGAACGTTAATTTTTTATAATTAATTATATAATATAAATTAAGTAAATAAATAATATGGAATGACGAGTATAATCTTAACAAATATAGCACTGCCAAAAAAAAGAACAAAAATTGACTTTAGGTAGCATTCTGTAAATTTTTATTAGTAGGGGTTGCAATCTGATAAAAAAAAAAATACAGGTTGCAAATTAAAATAAGTAATATAATACATGTTGGAAATTGATTTTAACCCTTATTTTTTTTATTGATTTTTTATGTTGATAATGTATAATACCTTACATGTGTTATTATATCTCGACAGTCCCAAAATATATACTACATGAACATATGTGCTACTGTAAGGTAAAATGTTTGTTATAGAGATGTTAAACGGGCTGACCCTAACCCTACAGGGCTGCGGGCCTAAACGGTCCCGGGCCTTAGCGGTTCATTCTTAACGGGTCACTAATACCCAAGACCTAAACCTAACCCTAGCGGTCTGCGGGCTAAACGGGCCACTAACGGGCTCGTGGTAAATTTTTTAAAAAAAATTAAAATTTAATATAAAATACAACTAATGATTTAATAACTAAAATAATCCATAAAGTACACACATCAACAACATAAAGTTCACACACTAACAATATAATCCATAAAGTTCAAACACAACATAATCCACAAAGTTCACACTGTTGAGCAATTTATACAATCGAAATATTTATGTGGCTAATTGTACTTAAGTAAATCACTCAATCAATAATCTAAAGTTGTTAATTGGAATTATAATATGGATTATGGATAAGAAAGTAGAGAGAGAATTTCTAGTAATGTATCTCTTGTACTGGATTTTTTCCCCTCCCTATAAATGAGGATTTTACATCTATTTATACCCTCTCTTTGATGAGGTGTCACGTTTAGGGGCCATGTGGCCTCTGGTGGTGACAAGTGTCCTCCACTTGTCACCACCCTAATGACTTGCTCCACTAACTCTAACCATAACGTTCTACGCCTTCCCTATAGGTTCTTCGAACATCTTGTGTCCCCTTCCTCGAAGTATGGCGAGCAACATGGCGAGCACTGTGGCGAGCAAATGGGCGAGCACTAAGGGCTTGTTCTCAGAGTCTAGTGCCTTGTCACCCTTGAGCCAGGCGAGCAGGCTGGCGAGCAACTTAGCGAGCAACTCAGTCTTGGCCTCATGGGCTCGTTGCTCCGTGACACCAGGGCTTGGGCGAACAACTGGGCGAGCAAGCCGGCGAGTACTTAGGCGAGCAACTGGGGAGTGGCCACGTAGGCTTGTTGCCTTGTCACCTCTAGGCTCCGGCGGGCATGCGGGCGAGCATCCTGGCGAGCACGTGGGCGAGCAGCCGGCCCACTTCAGCTTGCTTATACTTTAGTTTATTTCTTTAATCCTCGAAGCTTAGATCCTTTTATCAACACACACATTAACAACTAAAAGTTAATAAATATCTTCAAACTCTTCAATCTTCGATATTAGATCCTTCCTTGGACAATGATAAAATATCTTCTTCCATTTCATCATCATCATCTTGTGCGCGACATAAACCCTAATTGAAGAACATGATAACTTATTTTAATTGATATCTAGTTATCTACTATTTTCTATTTTTAATTCTTAGTTAATAATAAATTAGTAAATTAATAATTAATAAGAGTAATAACTAATAAGTTAATTAATAAACTTGCAAACTGTAAGTATAAAGTATTAATGACTTAATGTATACAAGTTTACAAATTACAACAATGAGAGAACCAGACCCCACTTTTCAATTTATATTATATATAATAAATTTAATTAAAAAAAACAGGCTACCGGGCCAGCCCGATTAACCGGCGGGCTAACCGGTCCCTGCCAAAAAAAAGTCCGATTTTATACGGGCCGTCATATGCTCGGACCTAACCCTGTAAATTACAGGGTTAAACGGGTCGGCCCGCCAACCCGCGGCCCGTTTAACATCTCTTGTTACTACATCTTAAAAAATAATAATTTTTATAAAAATCAATAAATATTTATGAAAAATTAATATTTTTTCCTTATAGTAACACACATATTGCTCTTGTACTAAAAAAGGTTTATTTCTACAAAAAAAATGAATATATTTAAAAAATAATAATATTTGTTCTTACAGTTATACACATTTGGTCTTATAGTAATATAAATTTGTTTATACAGTAACACCAATTGGAAGCGAAAAACCTGAAATTTGAAAATTGTCCAAATTTGATTCGACCTGATAACATCAATAAATTTTATTATTTTAACCATATTAACACGTGAATTTTTAAAATTTTCCTTTTTAAATTAATATTACATGGTGGAATATTGGAAAATAGATATGCTCTAAAATTTGCATTCATTTGATTGCACACCCGCTCCCAACTTTTGACGAATCTAACACGCAAAATTATATCTCGGAACTATGTCCACATTTGGACAAATTAATTCTCTTGTTGACGTATAACTAGGGGTAAGCACTCTTCGGGAAAAACCGAAAAATCGAATCGAAATATAAATTCGATTCGGCTAATTTGGTATTTGGTTCGGTTTTGGTTTTAGATTTTTTATTTTTTGATATTCGGTTTCGATTTTCGTGGCAAAAATATCATAATACCAAAAACCGAATCGAAATAAAATATTACATATATATAATTATATATATTTGAGATTAGATATAATTATATATATTTTATATATAAAAAAGCACTTAATTAGATTAGATATATATTAGATTTCGATTATGTATCTATAATATTATATATTATATAATTATATATACTAATAGTAATATATACTAATATTATATATTTTTAATTTTAAAATTTTATTATTTTAAAAATATTTCGGTTATTTCGGTATAAAATCGAAACCGAACTGAAATTTTCGGTTTCGATTTATTCGGTTTTGCATATATATGGCTCGGTTTCGATTTTTTATATTAGGTAATTCGGTTATTTCGGTTTTGGCTATTCGGTTTGGTTCGGTAATCGAACCGAGTCATGCTCACCCCTACGTATAACATACCATATTAATTAGATTATTATTTTCGTGTATATATATATAGTTTACTATAATACAAATCATTTGTGTTAGAGATGACTTCTTAAGGATCCCAATACTCTATATTAAAACTGTAAAAATAAATAAAATATATATTAATTAAATTGGAGAATTTAATGAAGTTTCGATGTTACGTTATGGGAGGTGATTAAATTTGATAAAATAAAATTTTATATGTATCAGTTACACAGTACAAATCGAGCGTAGTTTTAAATTATTAGAATTGTTTCGATTAAAAATTATAGTTATTTAAATTGAATATTTACGGTTGTACAACCAGTGTAAACAACCTAATTGTTCAGTTAAAAACACATTAGCTGTTTAAGAATGTATTTAAGTTACACAATGTTTCTGGTGTATATACAAGAGATTTAGTGCTTGTTTTGAAACTCTACAACATAACTTTCAAAATATTTTTTTTTTCAAAAGTTGTGAGAGATAGCTTAGAAAAAAGTTATTGTAGAAGTTGTTTTAAGTGTTTCAAAACAGACACTTACTCTTTGACGAGCTCACTTCTTTGTAAAATTTATTCGTAGTATAAAATGATATTATTATATGTATATATTGATATCATGATATTTTATAATATGATATTAATATATAAATCTAATAATATTAATAAATGCATGTAGCAATACTAATAATAAATACATAGTCATACTGCGAACATATTTAACGAGAGAATTCGTGAATTTCATCCTGTCAAGTTATATACTCCGAGAATAATTGCAGCTGTCTCTAAATAAGCTTGTCATTTACTCAACCAATTCACATGTACAATAAGGAAATATATATATATATATATATATATATATAGTTCTGACAGTAGAAGGTTCAAACTCAATTTCGTGGTTGCTTCCACATCATTACTGCATCCCATAATTGTTTATTTTGTTAAAATTCTTTTTATTCCCAACTTTTAATTTATTTTGGAGAAATTTTATAAGTATATGTTTGTATATGTTGGGTGGGGGTTGTAAATTATAGATTTATTTCGGAACTTTTTGTCGATTTTTTATTTTTTATTCCATGAACTGCATTATTAGATACAACATCGCATCTATGACTATTCAATTGTAAGACAGATAGACAAACCCATGTACATAATTAATTAAGAAAAATAAATCATAAAGACGAGTTAAATGCAATTTTGGTCCCAAAGGTGATGGGATCTCACGCTTTTGGTCCCAATATTCTTTATTTTAGCAAAATTTTATGTCGTTTTTAGTCTCAATTTCACAACTGACAATTAAATTTTGATGAAATATTCATTTTTTACCGTTAAACCCAAATTTAGAAGAGAAAAATGCAATTTTGATCCAACAACTCATGGAATCTCACGTTTTTTATCCCACAAGTCATGGATCTCACGGTTTTGGTCACATAAAAAATTAATTTCTTTGGAAACATAAATAAAAATTAAAAAATATAAATTTGAGAAAAAAACTAAAAAAAGTTATTAAGTAAATTTGAGTAAAAAAATTATTAAAATCATTTAAACCTTATAAATAAAACTTAAAAAAATAAGTAAATTAAATAAATTTACAAAATCAATTTAAAAGAAAATTGAAAAAAATAAAAAACTAGTTATATTAAAAATATTAAATAAATTTTAAGAAAAATCTTCAGAAAATAAAAACACTAAAGCTTAACAAAATCAAAAATATATTTTTAAAATATCAATTAAACTTTATAAATAATTAAAATAAAAATTTATTAAAATTTATATTTTTTATTTATCTTTAAGTAAATTATGAAGATTTTTAATTAATTTAGTGCAACACCATAAGACTTAGATTTATTTTGACATCACTTTCCACTTCAGGTTATCAACTTGATAGTTTTATTGTTGATTGTAGGGTGTTCACGGTTAGGGGTGACATATGGTGTCATACTGACCATACAACATCGTATCAAAAATTTTAATATACATTTTTACATATCGATATCGTACCAAAATTTTCGATATACCAAAAAGTATACCACATACCGTACCGAACATTCGGTATGTTGTATCGTATCGATATTTTGGTATATATCGATTCTTATCGAAATATCGGTCATTACCAAAATAACGTTCATATCAGTAAATCGACGATACCAATCTATACCATTATATCGATCCATATCGAAATAACTAAAATAGAATTTTAATTAATTATTTAATATAAAAATAAATTAAATGTTAAATTTAATAATAAAACTGATATCTTACCAAAATTATTGGTACTATATCGTACCGTACTAACATTTTTTATAAATTTAGTATTTTTTGGTATGGTAAGTTCGGTATACTATTTTTGCAGTATATGTTCCACCCCTATTCAGTGTATGTACAAATCAAAATAAATATTTAAAAGTACTTATGTTGATACCGAAAGTGGATTATTTTAAAATTTGAGTCTCTGTGTCCGTACTGAATTTTGGTACGGTACGATATGAATATTTCAGTACGGACTGAAGAAGATTTTCGATTATAAACTGATCAGTTCATATATCGAAGCGAATGGAGCAAAGAAATAAATTTTACTTTTTTTTTGCAATAATCTCATTTTTTCTTTTTCCACAATTTTTTTTTTAAATGCTAATATTTGAGTTTATAAAGTTTGGGACCAAATTTGCTATTAGATTTAACAATTTCTGTAACGTCGAGACCAAAATGGCAAAAAAAATATAAATGGGACTAAAGTGAAGACTATTGGGACTAAAATCGTGAAGTTCCATGACCAGTGGGACTATAACTGCATTTTACTCGTATAAAGACAATAACTTATTTGACCATAAGTTAGTGAAATCATATTCCACATTTCTTATACAAGGGAATATATTTGGAGGATAAAGTGTTCATCATCACTTACAAATTCAAAATAGAGCAAAGTATTATAAGAATGATACACATAACAAATTATATGGTGAACAACAATTTATTCTAATTATTTTGAGAATTGGTTTTGATTGAAAAAAATAACATAAAATATTGTATATGAACTAACACCAGATCATATATGAAATAACACCACTGGTAGCATGCCATAGTAAATGAACTAAAACAACATTGTATATAAACTATACTGTTGTATATATGAACTAACACCACACTGCATATGAACTAACACTACACGCCAAAATGTGTGTTACTACGTGAAATGGAACATGTTGTGCACAAATTTGTAGTCTTGAGTATTATTCACATAATACCCACTCTCAAAATAAATATTACACTCATCCCTTAAAAGTTAGCATATTTTTCTTTTTAGTTTTTTCCACAAGAAATTGTATACTTCCAAAATAAAAATATTTCTTTAAATCTCTACCCTTAAAATCTTTACTTTACAATCTACATCCTTCACATTCTATTTATTACTCCCTCCGTCCCAGGGGTATTTGCACCCCTGGGATGGCACACGGTTTAAGGAAAATGTATTTTTTAAATAAAGTAGTGGTGTATGGGTAAATATGCGGAAAATTTTGTGAGTATGCACGCAAATCGATATTTCCCTTTTAAGTAGTGTGCAAATTGGTTTGGGACAACCCAAAATGAAAAGTGTGCAAATTGATCTGGGACGGAGGGAGTACATTTTTAAAAAAAATTATGTCCCCGAAAAGTGTCGTTCGTGGGACGGTGGTAGTATACAAGTTCTTCAATAAAATCGAACACAAAAAAAAAACCTTAGCATCTTTCTCCAATATACAACCTAGGGCTGGAGAACCACATCTCAATAGAAGAGTTAGGATGGAGTTTCATCTTGACAGAGAGTGACACAACTTTGATATTGTTGGTCCCAAAACGAGTATAATTAGTGTATGGTGGAATACACTGATATCAGATTTTCCAAAATCTCAAGAAAATGCTCTTACAAAATTCAGTCAGAACGATCCTGAAAATGCTCACTGAACTGATAATCTCAGGGACAGCAGGGACAGATCAGTCAGGAACCACAGAAACTGAGTTCTGAGTGTTGTGCTCTAGAAGGCTCAGTGGAGATAACCCACCTACTAACCACTTCAGTAGCTAGTCAGTTTGATAGCTATCTCTACAAGCCTGAGTTACGTGCAGAAGTGTGAGTCCTTAATGTCTACACGTTTTAGTGTCCTGAAAACAGTTTTTCGATTGCTTAGAAATAGTTTTTAAGGCTGGTGCACAAGTTCAGGATCAGAATAATTGATTCCTCCTGATCGTAAAACAATGTTGAATGCATAGTTTAAGAATGATGACAGTTATGATCATGAGCGACAAATAAATCAGCACACAAGGGGTTTTTAATGTGGTTCGGATATAACTAACTCCTACGTCCAAGGCCTGATTAAATAGGAGTAATCCTCTCCTGAGTATTGGATCTTGTGTTTTAACATGCCAAGGTGCATGAACAGCCTTCTTCCTCTTCTTAGGAATTCGACCCCTGGGTAGTTTTACAAGTCACAGTCCTTCCCACCAACCAACTCACAAACTGAGGGGTTTGGCTTTCTGGTTTTCCAACTATTTTGTGATAACCCTTGCAATCTAAACAATGCTAAATGTAGGGTTATCACTCTTAAGAAAATACAGAATCAGATTCCTATTACAACACTAGGGAAATTTAAAGTATGTAGTGTTGCTTTGAATATGCTTTGAGTTTTTGGAATCTTGGTTAATACCAATCTTCGAAATTTCCCGTAACCTTATTTGGGTGCAAGGTCTTCTGTATTTATAGGTTGATTTGAAATAGATCCATTGGAGGAGATCTACCCAAATCCTCCTATTTTAGGTAGGTAGCAGCCTAAGATGTACTTGTTTACTTTTTACCATACTCAAATGGGGAAAGTCTTCTGGTCGCCGTCTGCAGGTCTGAGGGCATTAAATGCTTGTTCAGTCTCCGTACATACGTGTCAACACCTCACTGGTTGTCCTTCCAACGGCTAGTTAATGATGTGACATAATCCTTTATCGTACCATTTAAAACACTGAGTATTATGTATTTAATCTCAGGTTTAAATGTTGTCTTTTGTGTGAGATTCGGACATTCCTTCTGTCCTCAGAAACATAGCATAAATGCTAAGTACCCAATGCTTTAGTAACCCTTTCTTTCAGGATTTACAAGTGTCAGTAAGAGAGCACTGAGCCTGATTACTTAGGCTACGTTCGCCTTCACTAGATGGATTATGTCCTGAGTATGCTTAGACTACTCAGTAGAAACACTATCAGTGGTACTCCTTCAGGATTGACTTCACTTCAGCTTCAAGATCGATCTTCAGATTCTTCAGGTCATCAGCTTCAGGTCAGTTGTCTTGAATCGATCTTCAATATGAACTCTGACCTTCAGGATTAACACCTTCCTGACTTAGGATCTTCAGGACGTATCCATCCATTCTTCAGTCTTCAGTACGTTCCCCCTAAATTGATTACCTATGAATATAAAATTTATTCTAACCTGAACTAATCCTGAACTATTGTACTTAGGCAATTCATCTAAGGATTTTGGGATCTGAATCAAAACAACTCAGATTGTATCCCAACAATTTATCCCTCTTTTATGATGCTAAAATCCTTTATCAAATGTTAACCACCTATATAAAAACTGAAATTAAATCACAAGTTCAGTACAGTAAGCCTCTAACACTTGAAGTACTTAGTCTATAAGATGGAAACATAAAAGAGTCAGTACAGTTCTTTATAAGGTGCAGTAAGTAGATCAAGATTTAACAAGGTGTTGTCTCAGGAATAAAAATAGTTTCATTGATATGAGAGTTAAAGTACAGAGATCCTAAAACTATTACATTTGTATCCTGAACACCCATACAAGAAACTATTCATCCCACTGATCTAATGGTATCCCATACTTGTTCAGTACACGCAGGAGAATATCATACATCATTTGCTCGTCCTTAAGAGAGTCAGTCACCCTGGCGATCTGTCAGATTTTCTCTTGAATCTGCGGCTTCTTTAGCTGATGTGACATTCCCATCATCGGAGGAGGATACTGGATGTTTTCTGAGTCTCTGATCTCTACACCCTTCCTGTCTACATGTTGGTTGATCTCCGCCCAGATCTCAGGATGCTTCTGAAGCATCCAGTGGTGGAAGACAGTTTCAGCATCCTCCGGACAATCGTCCCATACCCCGACTACGTAGTATAGATCTACAAAGTCTCGCTTGATCGGAATCCACCGTCGTTCAGCTCCTTGGGTACAAACTGATCCACATGCTCCCAAAGGAGAGGCCCGAGATTCTGAGGGTTCTGCTTCCTGGAGGCCTTCCTCTTTGATCCACCGCCCGCTGAACTCTTCTTCTGCTTCAGGATTATCTTCTTCAAATACTCAACACTACCTTTTAGCATCTGAATTTGTGTATCATGAGAGATTGTTTACATTTTTACCTCAAGAGCCAGTTGTTCAGCTTTGCTCTTCCTAGATAGACCAACCTCAGGATAAAGAGACTCCTCCATCTCTTCATACAGGTCATCGACAGTGGCTTGCCTCAGTCTCTTCCAGGAGCAGCCGGTTCAAATTCAGTAGTAGCAGGCTCAGAAGAAGTAGGTTCATTTCTCTTCTTTTCAGCTTTCTATCCTCCTTCAGTGCCTTCTTCTTCTTCTTCATTTCCTCCTTTTTGGCATCATCATCATCATGCCTCTTTGCCAAGTCATTGAGGGAAATTCCGAACGAAGTCACTGAATCATTTAGTATGGCCACTTTCTTCTCACAGTTGCTGATCCTCTCAGCCTGAATCACCTGCTCAGATTGCAGATATTGGATATCCTTTAGATGGGTGGCCTGAGAGGTTTGTTGTGTGCTCACATCCAGCATGAGGTTAGTCACGCTCTTAGTCCTCGCCTCTTCCTCTGTCCTCCAGCTAGCCATCAATTTTTGGTCATCAGCAGTGACGACCTCAAGGGCTATATCCCTGATCTTGGCCTCCAGACCAGCAACAGCTTCAGCAATCAGTTTCTTGCACTCCTCCAGTGCATCAGCCACGAGCTTCAGCCTGAGACTTCATGGTTATGAGCTCGACGCCGTGATGAGTCACGACCAACTGAAAGGTATCAGAAGTCTCTGTTTAAAGGCTTTCGACTTTATTAGTTATGGAGCTGGCAAAGTAAGACATCTTTTTCAGTGCAGATTCATGGGAGGTCAGCCTCCTGAAGATTGTGGAGGATGCAAGATGGGCTAGTCAATGAACCTATGAACCTTTCCTAGACTTTCGGACCTTTGATGCCTCAGCAACCTCGGTCTCAGTAGGTGCTTCATTGGCCGGTGCACTCTGCTCCTGAGCCGCACCATCCTCTCCTTCCTTTTCAACCTCTACCATTTCAACCCTTACCTTCTAAGAGGGTTTCTCCACATCCTCAGAGGATTTTTTCTCAGGTTCAGGCCTAGCCTCCGGTCCAAAAATGACCTCATCCGGAATCTTATTCCTGACCATTCGGGTGAAATCCTCAGGCTTCAGTAGATGTGTGAAGCCCGAGATCCAGAAGGCATCGCAGATTCTCCTTTCCTCCGCCTGAAGGGTATCCCATCCTTTCTTCTCAATCAGCAAAGCCATTACAGTGTAGGTGGCTTTGCGAGTGTTTACATACGTGCGGAGTTGGATAACCTCTTCCCTGAGGGAATCTGTGAGAGTTGGGAAGTACCGTTTGACAAACCTTGTGGCTTGGGTTCTGGCATGAAGCTCGAAATCGGTCATGTTGTCCAGATCCGGAACAAAGAACTCCCAACGCTTCTCTTTTTTTCTCTTCGGAGTTCGAAGGACCGAACATAGTAGTTGCTATGTCGTAGTGGGCGGTTTTAGGTCTGATGTTGGGCCCGACCAGGACACTCAGTGAGGTGTGATCCTCGATGTCCTCTCCCATCATGGTGACGGGGCCCTGCTGAGCTTCCGTCTGAGCTGACTCAACTGCAAGCTCCTCCTGAGCTACCTCTTGCACTTGCTCACCCTAAGCAACTTCAGCAACCTCCTCACCTTCCTGAGCAACTTACTGATATGTGTTTGATATATGTTATGACTATGCATGGATACGAAATATATTTGTCAAGCCGGGTAATGGCTCGTACTATGTTAACATGTAGTTATATTTTTATATCATATGTTCTATGCATATCTGTTTAACAGTGCAATCATTGAAGTTATCCTACTGAGTGTATTTGAGACTCTCATATTTCTCCCTTATACATTTTTTTCAAATGTCAAGTGTGATGTGGAAGAATAATGAGGATGAAGTATAGTACTTTATGAATATGTGTGAAATAAATAAATAAGGTAAATTCTACTGTTTTAATAAATATGAAATTGTGATATTTTCGGTAGAGTAGTTTGAGTGTTCTGGTACAAGAATATTGTAATGTAATTAGGATTTACTTTTATCGCATTATATGTATAATTATTGTGTGTAAGAAAAGTGTCTCATTTTCTCTTTTATATTGCTCCAAACTTTGGTTGTTTTGGGGTACCATTTATGTAAACAGATTATAGCTTTTGTTTGCTAAAATTATATTTGTTTTACGATATCTATTTGATAAAGTCTCAATCCTAAGACAACCTTTTCTTTTTCAATTAAACTTGCAGGGCTGGATGTGCCCATCCGGATGGAGGATAAATTTTCCTCCATCCAATCTATTTTCTGGATTTGCACATTTCATTTCATCCAAAATACACATTTACCCTCTAATAGAGATCTACACATCTATTTCACATAATTCAATACAAATATACTAAGATAGATTTAGATTTGGAGAGTCCTTATTTTTCCACTTCTCTAAGAGCGGAATATTTTTTTTCTAGTATTTCACAACACTCTTTTTTGTGCAAAAGAAGCCTTTTCTGCGCTCATGAAGATTCGAGCACGTGATCTCCGATCATATGAGAGATCTTATGTGTTATTTCTAATCATTTGAGCTATAGGTGTTGATTGTTATATTTTAAAGGGTTTATTGCAAAATAAATCATCACTTTTTTTCAAATTGCAATTTAATCTAAAGTTTAGAATTTTGACAAAATAAATCATCACCTTTCAGTTTTTTGCAATTTAAACATCGGGCAACTTGCCCCTTGCCAATAATATGATGTGGACAAATAAATCCACGATCATCATCCCAATAAACATCCACATCATTAAATATCTAAAAATATATAATTTATTAATTATAAATAAAAATATATATAATTTTTTAAAGAATTAGGCATATCTAATCAAATTTAAAAGTTCAAATTTATTTCAGAAATAAATTAAAAGTTATATTGTCTAAAAAGTATACAAATATTCTATTATATTTAAATAAATAAGAAGATTATATCTATATATATTAATAATATAAAAATAAAAATATATTTTAAGAAATTAAATAAAGCATTAAAAAATTAAAATAAAATATTCAAAGTAAAATAAAATTATTTAAATTTATTTTATAATAACTATAAATTGAAAAATTATACATTTGAGAAAAAAATTATACATATATAATCTTAATTTTACCATATATTTTTAAATTATACACCATCTGTTGTCAAATAGTCTTCACATTTTTTTCAAAATTCCCTCAATAATCAAAAAAACTGTGAAATTGTCCCTAAATATTATTCTTTTTCTAAATTTCCTCACAAAATAAAAAAAAGTGTGAGGAATATTTTTGGAATGATGAAGTAATATTATATAATTTATAATCATGAATTTTGCAAGAGCTTTTTATAATTTTAATAAATATATATAGTTTTTATATTTTAAAAAATATAGAAATTATGTTAATGAATATATATTTATATAAATTTAGAATGAAATAATCACAGATTGGTACAAAAGTAATGCATTATTTCAAATAGGTACAAAATTTTTAGCATAATAGTATCAACATAAATTGAATAATAGTGTTATTTTTTTGCATATTGTACCTATTTGAAAATAGTCTATTATTTTTGTACAAATTTGTGACTGGCCCATTTAGAATTGATTTGAATAAGTTATTTTATTTTTTTAGTACTATAAATTCAATATATTTTTTATTATTTTTAGAGAGAATATTTATTTTTGTATTTTATATTTTAATTTTTAATAAATGTTATATTTTTAGGTTTAAAATATAATAAAATATTTTTATTTAAAAATTATAATGAATATGTATTTAGAACTTTATTGTATATATTTGATTAGTTGTTAATTTTTAAATTTTTTATTACATTTATTAGTATTTAATGATGTGTATGCTTATTGAGATAATAATTATATATTTATTTGTACACATCAACTTTTCGGGCAAGGGGCTAACTGCCCGAAGTTTGAATTGCAAAAAAAAAAAAGTGTTGATTTATTTTTCCAAAATTCAAAATTTAGACTAAATTGTAAAATTTTAAAAGGTGGTGATTTAATATGCAATTAAACTTATCTTAAACTATTTTATATATGTATCTTATATTTTTTTTTGTATGTTTATGTTTTTTCTTATTACATATATTTTTAATTATTAGTTGTATATTCAATCTAATTAGATATAAATATTACTTTTAATTATATTATTTTAATTAAAATATTACATGTTTCTCGATCATTTTAATTAAAATATTTTGAATTAAATTATAAATTAATCATCTTTATATTCTTTTTTCACTAGTTAATTATTAACACAAATGAATGAATGCACATTTGATGATCGTTTTAATTAAAATACTTTCAATAAAATTGTAACATTTGTAAATTTTTTTACTATTTATTAACACGAGTGCACATGTGATTGGGGCAATAATTGCATGATTTAGTGGTATTTGTTGGATGTTTTTGGTGATTTTAAAGCTTAATATGTCTCTTTAAATGCTTAATTGTGTCAACTGATTGAAATTGTTCAAGAATGTTGAGAATTGTACGAAAATGGCACAAAACGGAGCAAAAGGAGATGCATATGAGATGATGGAGTAGTTGAAGGAAGCTTGGGAAGCGAAATGAAGCCGAGAAAAGAGGAGAAAAGCACGTAAAAGTGGGGCCAAGGTCCGTCCGAGCGAAAATGGGTGGGTCGATCGAGCGAGCGATCGAGCGCCAGGCGGATTGATGGTTTAAATGGCAATTTTGCCACACAACTTAAGGGAATTTCGTGTGCACCTATATATAGGCCAAAGATCATATTTTAAGGGGACTTTTATCACATTTTACAAGCTTAGAGATATAGAGGGAGTTAGTGATCAGAGGTTGGTGTTGATGAAATTTTGATTTTAGATTTAAATTCTTCAATTACTTTTGATCCATCCGTTGGATTTTTTACCCGAGAGTATCATTAGCTTCCCCGTGTAATTCTCTACGTTCGTACGGTTCAATTTTCAATTTTATCTTGTGGATTGGATTTTGCAATTTTGAGGTAGAATGCTACTTTCTTAATTCTCCTATTCAATTGGTAAGCTTTCTTTGATTTTACTTTCTATTACTTAGTTATGTTATTTCTTATCATAGTTGTTGATTTCATACAATCAAGGATGAAAATATCTCGAAATATCGCGGATATATCACAAATTTTGAGTATGCGATATGGATATTGGGGTACAATGTATTTTTTACAAAGTATCGTGGATATATCGCAAAATATCGCAAAATATCGCAAAATATCGATATCGATATCGATATCAGTTCACTCGTAGTACAAAATTAATTGAAAATCGGGAAATATCACAGATATATCGCAAAATATCGCACTACATAAAAAATCGCAATTTTTTCTTTTTTTTATATTTTTATACAATTTTCAAATGATAATTTTTTTTTAGTGATTGTATATTCTTTCATATGCTTCTAACACACATTCGAGCTCACAATTTGGTTGGAATACTCAAAATGTGTTTCAGCATCCATTTTCATATCAACAAAATCATTGGGTTAGTGCACACTATCCAATCTATGGTGAAACTGTTGGAAGAGATAGAGAAACATATGAATGGCATGTGCATAACTATGTGCAGCATTATTCTAATGCAATGAGTTTGTACCAATATTGTTTGGACAAAGATGGGATTTCATCTTCTATATTTGAACCCCATAGGTCATCATTTTGGTACTAAATGTATTGTATCATGTAATTCAAATCATCTTTTATTGTATTATGCATTATATTATTAATTAATTAATGTCAGACAATGATTCTATAGTCCATTATCTATTTATTTGCTTTAAACATGTCAATTTTTTGTGATCTTAAATGAAACATATGCATAATAACATGCTATAATAATCCCTAAAATTTCATATTAAATTTCCAAAATTTTAATAAAATTTCCGTTATTTTTCTTTTTTTTTTTTGCGATATCGATATATCCATCGATATTTCCGTAAATTTAAGGTTGCGATATTACTTGCGATAGCGATATTTTCATCCTTGCATACAATTAGTCATTGGCTAATCCCTTTGTGCATTGAGGTAATGAAGATTATGGAATAATTGAATTGCTACTCTTCTAATCCTTGCATGAGTTGATTAAGTGTTTGAACTCTCTAATTGATGGATTGTTGGAACAATTGGTATATGCTATTTGAGGTTTAGTTCTTAAATTGAGTTAGCAATACATGAGAATTGAGTTGATTCAATTTAGCTCTTAATTGATAATTGTGCACATCAAGTGTTTGTGTTTATATTTCAAAGTCAATGAGAATTGCATGAAACTAGGAACTTAGTCAATAAGGGTATTAGGCATTTAGATGAGAATTTAATGCTTGGTAGGGTCTATTGACTTGGTTTAGATACTTGATTAAACTCATGTTAGCTAGGAAGTGAGAGTAGTTTGATTGTTCTATAATCGACATGCATCGATGCTTTCACCTAACCTTGCTAAAGTTGTCAAAGTGATAGATAGTGATTTCTTAATCTTGCTTAAGTAGATAAATACCAAAACCTTGCATTTTGATTCATTTCACCATTTTCTTGCTAAACATTCAAACCAAATCTTAGCAATTTGTGTTTCCTTAGGTTCGATAATTTCACTTGGTCACTTGCCTAGTATACACACCGTCCAAGTACACTTGCGTGTTTTTTCATATTAGAAATTAGGCAAACAACATGTATACACGTTTTTTGATCGTTTTAATTAAAATATTTTTAATAAAATTGTAAAATAATCATCATTGAAATCTTTTTTACTCTTTATTAACAAAGATTGCTTATATACACGTTTTTTTATCATTTTAATTAAACTTGCTTTTAATAAATTTATAAAATAATTACCTTTATAATTTTTTTCACAATTTAATAGCATGAGTACATATATACATATTTTTTATTTTTGTAATTAAAATATTTTTAATAAAATTATAAAATAATTATCTTTGTAATTTTATTCACTATTTATTAACATGAGTGTGCATGTATACACGTTTCTTGATCATTTTAATTAAAATATTTAAAATAAAATTATAGAATAGTCATCTCTATAATCTTTTTTTACAATTTATTAACACGGTTACGTATATACATGTTTCTTGATCGTTTTAAAACTATTTGTTATGTATATATATATATATATATATATATATTAAATTAAACAAATTAAAAAATAATCATCTTTGTAATTTTATTTTATTAACACGTAATATACACACCTTTTTTGATCATTTTAATTAAAATATTTTTGATAAAATTATGAAATAATCATTTTTTTAAAAAATTATTTATTAACATGAGTGCATGTATAAACATAATTTTTTGATCATTTTAATTAAACTTTATTAATAAATTAAAATTAATTAATATTATACTACTATAATATTTATATATTAAATTAATTTTAATATAATTTTGATAGTTATGTGGTACCGTGTTCGAGTTGTAGTATTGTTCGAAGTGTGATCGACACACAACACAACACTTAATTTGTTCAGAATAATAATGTAGAGAGAAAATAAGTTTAAACAGCGGAAGACTTGAATACAAGGATTACTCAATCTTTCCGGCCTCAAGATTGAAATATCACTAACTTGGAAAAAGTGATTACAAAAATAATTTCAAGAGTTGGAAATATTCTTTCCAATCTCAAACATAAAATCGGATCTAATATCCAAACAAGTTCCCAAATGGCAAACCTAGATTGTTAAGTCTAAGCCTTCTTCAAGTATGCACTTCCACTTCCTGTGAACAGTATATACAAAACGTATGGGATAACAATATACACAGTATTGTACGAGGTGTATCAACACTAGTGAAAATACTTCAATAGAAACTGTAAAGTGGTTCCAATTTTTGAGCGGTGCTTCAGTACGTAGTGTGGTGTCTCTCTTGTGTTTCTAAAAGTCTTGATCTTCTATTTATATGTGTGGGATGTGAAGTCGTCCATCAAATTAGTGGATCCAAAAGAGAGAGGTTGAGATCCACTTTTTTAGGAGTTGAGGTAACCATCTTCCACTTGAATAAACTCTACTATAACTTCCATATTTCCAGATCCTTCTAGGCATGTCTTGAATATTTTGGGACGCGTAAAAATAACTGCCACGGACCTGAAACAACACCAAGGACAAAATTCGAATAACACTAAAGTTAGTCGTTAGAACGAAAATCCTGGAGGATGGGTGTGATTCCAGATGTGATCCATACTGGCCTCAACACTCACATCAATAATTTTTATATTGAAAAAAGTTACATAAAACATCGGTTCTAAGCCCTAGATCTTAGACAAGTGTTTTTAACCGCTCTTGCGGTTTGAAACCGCTGCCTAAGCTCCACCTAGAGAGCGGTTTTTAACCGTTGTGTAAGGTATTTTTTATTTTTTCTTGTCATAATGGCTTTTCAAGTGGGACTTTGGTGAGTTATTATTAAAATGGTTCTCTAAGTAGAGCTCTCTAAGTCCAAATGTATAGTAGCACATCATATATATATTTTTTATTTATTTCTTTTTTACATATCATATATATATTTTTATTTAATTTTTTTCATATCAAATATATATATTATTTAAGGGGCAATAGCAAACAGGGACACTTTTTGTGTCAAAATTAAAAGTACGATCAAAATACTTTTTCAATTACAAATAGAGCCAAAAATTACTTTTTCTAATTTATAGTTACTTTTTTCTAATCATCCGGACTGCTACAGTAACCTAGGTTACCGCTACAGTGCTCTAATTCAATTTTAAACGCTACAGTATAGTATAAACGAGCAAACTTTAGTATAATTGAAAACATTATAGTATAAACGAGTAAACTATAGTATATTGGAGAACACAATTGTATAATTAATCATCTCAAATTTATGCAATAGTAAACAAATCCACACACAAAAAATAGTAGTATTTTCTTTTTCAGCAATCGCCATTGTGATGAACTAAAACTCATATTCCCTTTTCTTTCCTCTCTAAAAACTCCATAAACTCACCATTACATTTCCATAACAATAATATAATATCTAACAATTAAATAAAAAATAAAATAAAATTATAACACCAAAATTACATTAAGGCAAACAAATGGATTGATGGTCTAGTGTTTTATCCTACAAGATGGAATAAGCAGACCAAACCCATTATAAGCATACCAATATATAATCCTTGATCATGCATCCTATATTATTGCTTGTAGCAAGAACCAGGTTCTTCTGGTGTTGATCTCCCAAATCAATGCAATGAAGATGCAGCAACTCCCCTTTGATTTAGCAGACAACTGAAATATGATAGTCGATCCTCCACTTGCTCTGGATCCTTAGCTAGCTTGTTATAAGGTATCCATATAGTCTCTCTATGAATAAGTTGATACACCAAAAAAAGAGATATGTCAAAATTTTAGAGGACAGTGTGTACAAGAAGACAAGCAAATTGTAGCATAATTCTAGAATGGAAGATTCAAATGGTTAATCAAAATACTTATTCTTTCTCATTTTTATAGACAATACATTACTATTTGCCACTTATTGCATATATTCTATGCCCATTGGAAGTTAATTTATATTTGAAAAAATATTAAAACTAAGGGCATAAATATTGATTGCATTTGTTCTTTGAGTATATTTATAGTCTCAGTGAAAAACCTCAAACATGTGCTCTTGTAGAAATTTTGGAGCACTAAAAAGAAAGAAATTGACAGACTCAAAAGTTCATCACAGAAGAAGGTGAGATTATGTAATCTTATAGAAAATCTTGTCATCCCATATTTCCTCAGTTCTTGCCTCAAATATTATCTTTTGAATGACTTTTTCAACCTATGCAAAAAAAGAGATGAAGATGAAAATTTCTAATAAATTTCTGGTTGATAAAGTTGAATGGTTAAAGCAAACATAGACCACATGATTTATAATTTTAATGTGAAAATAACGTTAAAATGTTCCTAGATTCATAAACCTGATCTATGCACACAACAATCTCCATCTTAACTTTTACAACAAAAGTGTCCTCAGAAAATTAAGAACCTGGAGTGGGCAAAATATTAGAAGCAAAAGAGAAGATTTTGAATGAAAAAAAAATAGTATAATGAAACATTTAAACAGGACTAATGAGAATGGACATCTCCCAACCGCTCCTAATTCCATATCCGGGGCAACTAAAATATGTCTATAAATTCTTAGAAGTCATCTTGGGCTAATGTAATATAAAAGTGCACTTATATGATAATCCTAGCAAAATGAACCATGAAAATTTGTATTTATACATACCAGCTTGTCTTTCTGTTGAGCCACTTTGAGCACCAAAGCCTCGTATGTCAGAAACTGTAACTCCACGAATCCTGTTTTCAATAATGCCTGCATTTTTATACGCACTATTTTTAGAACCAGACCGAACCGGGAACCGATCACGGAATCGGTCCAGTTACACCCAAAAAAACCATTTTTACGGTTGAACCGGTCAAACCCGCTCAAAACCGATCAGAACCTCTCAAAACCGATTGAACCGGTCGAACTGGCTATTTTTTTTTTAAAATATTAATATTTATTTTTTACTTATTTTTATTTGTCTTCTTAATCCTAATCAAATCAAAAGCCAAAAAATTATTTTTCACAAAAAAAAAAATTAACAGTGAAGTATTAAAAAGAAATTAAAGAAAACCTACTTTGATTGAGTTATTTTGTCTGTTTTGTATTTTGTGTTGTTATTTTATGATTCTATTGTATTTATTTAATTTTATAAGTGGATATTTATTTTATTTAACATAGAAAATATTAAAAAAATAGGTATAAATTATTTTAACGGTTGAACCGTCAATCCAACCGGTGCCCTGTCCGGTTTGGTCATCGGTCCAGTTATGAAAACACTGGTTATACGTAAATTCATGAGAACCATATGTAAACTTAACTTCACCATAATACCCTACAACAGACAAGAGCATAGGAAAATAAACAAAATAATAGGACCTGAGAGAGCAAGACTGTGGTAAGCCCCACTTTCAATAATCTCATGTTCATTCTATTCTTCACTCAAAACCTCCGATTCTACAAATTTTTGTTCTCTACAGTCCATATAATATATATATAATTATATATAAATAATAATAGTGAGAGCCCGCCCAAATCAGACACCCAAAACACAATTCGAGAAAATCAACATCATAAAATTCAGGATTTTTAAATTCAAACAACAAGAACTCAAGAATCCAACAAATTGAAAAAACTACTGCAAAGAGAGGGGGGAGAGAGAGAGAGAGACTATCATTTAGTTAAAGAGTCTTCCGGTCCTCCCCCGCCCCTCCACAACCATCGTCGCCTTTCGGTGCCCCTTCGACACACACGTCCCATCCTCTTATTACCCCATCTCCTACTCTGAAGCCAACAACTTTCTCACCTCCATATCCACCGCCAACAATCTCTTCTCACTCCCTGCTTGAATCATCGATCAATGGGCCCCAACTGAGAAGAAAACCCTAGAGTGGTAGACCTTGAGTCCACTGAAATCAAAATCCACCACCTCTCATCGACAAGCCATTCGAAGCTTGTTGTCACCAAAAGATAAGCAAATGTGACACCGCCTATTTCAAAACCGCCTCGCCTCTAAAACTCCATCACCACAACACCGACAGGACAACCCCAATATCGGTACCAAATTAAAGCTTTAAAAGAGACGATTAAAACCCTCTATATTTATTTGATAATTGAACTATGGCAAAGACCTATAATTTGATCGAAAATTAAACGGTTGTATGTGTGTGTGAGAGAGAGAGTGGGAAAGGAATCCATATTTAACTTCTCAAATTTCATAATTCATTTATAATAACCATTTTAATATTATAATAAATTCACAAATAATATTCATTAACACTAATTTGGTTTTCTTTGTAATTGACTAATTGCTAACATAAAGTGATCCAGAATGCAATTAGACTTTGAAAAGTATCTTTAGTTGTAGTTTTTTCATTATTTAATTCTATCTTTCATATCAAATATATACTACATACGTCCACAAAAAATACGCTCACATTTTTGCACGTGGTTTAATGCAATATGTCGGAAGGTATTACGTGATATTGTGATGTTTGTTATGAATAAAACGAATATCTTTAGAAAGTACATATGCATAGGTAGTATTTTATTTAGACAACCTGCAATATAAAAATATAAATTAATTTTAATTATATATATCAGAATATTCTAATATATATGTATATATATAAATAAATTATTTATCTATTATATATAAACAAAATTTATTATATATTCACAAAATTTATATTATTTATTATCAATTTAAGTTATCTAAAAATTATTCATTATCAAGTTAATTTATTTATTCTTTAAAATTATTTATATTATAATTTATAATTTATTTATTATATATTACAAAAAATATAATCAAGATACAATCATTCAATAATGAACCCACTAACTAACAATAATAAAATAATCATAAAAATTTATATGTAATATTGCACATGCAATATTGATTTTAAAATAGAAAATCAAAAAATTCGGAGGTTAAAAAAATAAAATTTGCGAATCTTTATCGGGTCGAGTCAGATCTGGATAATTTTTAATTTCAAGATTTTCGCCCCCAGTTTGTGTTACTATTTGAACAAAAATGCATGTTATAATAAGGCCAAATATGTGTTATTATAAGACTAAATGTTATTTTATTACATATATTCATTGTTTTTTTGTAGAAACAAACTTTTTTCATACAATATAAGAACAAAATGTGTGTTACTATAAGAAAAAATATTAGTTTTTCATATTTATTTTTATAGAAATAATTATTATTTTTATATAACACATAAAATAGTAAAAATTGTGTTATTACATGAAATAATATACCTAGATTTAAAGGACATGAATAAATTTAAAACACATATTTATTCTTATAAAATATATTTTTTCCTTATAGTAACACATATATGCGCATATAGTAACACAAAATGTGAGTGAAATTTGTGTTGCTGTTAGAGAAAATGTGAGTTACTGTATGTATAAATATTTATTTGTCCTTAGAAAAATATATTTGTCCTTATAGTAACACATGTAAGGTATAAAAGATGTATTATTATATTAACAACATATTATCTACATAAATCAACAAAAAGAATAAAAATAAATTAAAAAATACATATTTATTTTTGTAAAAGTACATATTATCCTTGTTGTCGATCATTTTTGGATACTGAAATGTGCGTGTGGCGTGAGTTGGTGGACGATCTCAACAATCAATAGAGAAATAATACAAATATGATAAACTCGTAGACTTTGAGAGAATATTTCCTCTTTTGATATTTCGCTCTCTACTTTTATATATGTGTGTTGCATTCAATACAAGATCATTCCCCCTTTTTAAACCTCATTTATGAGGTTCTATTTATAGTGTGAGCATTACTCTCACAATGCTGCATTTAATTGCATGCATTAAATGTACCTTAAGATGCACCATAAGCGTATATTGTCTAGTCTAAGGCTTATATTCAATTGTTGCAGGTTTAGGACCAATCAGGGATAGCCATGTGTCCCTTTAGTACATTCTTTTCTTAAATGTCAGTGTGGTCTTGCTCCTAATTCCTCTGACTCAGGGATTTCTTCCTCCACTACATGTTGATATGATGTCATATCGTATCTCACAATTCCCAGTGGAGATTTGCTATTCTCGCTCCCCGGCCATGTCTGGGGAGGGCTTGGCTCTTCGGTGGTCGATCGTATTTCTAACCTTCTTGGTTGTGTGTCGGCCTCCAAGTCTCATCGGCCTCTTTCACCCTTCTCGGCTCTTAACCGTTTCTTGGTCCTCTCCGTGGGGTCAACTTATCCGGGTCTTTCGCGTCATTTGTCCTTGTCGAACCGTTCTCTTACCTTCCACGGCTCGCCACGTGTTTAGGTTGTAATCGGACACAACAATCCTTATAGTTACTTTAATAGTACAAGAAATTAATTTTTTTTTAAGAAGTAATAACACACATCTTGCCTTACACTAATACAAATATGTTCATATAGTAACACAGACTGGGACTGGAGGTCTAATCTGCTTAAGATCCGCAAATTATGTATTTTGACCCGCGAATTTTAGATTTTCTATTTTAAAATCAATATTGCATGTGCAATATTGCATACAAGACCTTCTCTAAAATAATACACTATCATCATTAAAAAATATTGATTTTACATAAAGTTTAATCCACCTCTATCACTTCCAACTCAAACCAAACACAAATTTACTATTCACAGGATTTGCTTCATTCATATTTTTCCTCATCCGGATATGTTTCATCAACCTCCAGACAAAAGCAAACACCTATTTATTGTTTCAAATTCATATACTCCCCCGTCCTAAATCAATTTGCACTTAGAGGGTGTCACATATTTTAAGAAAAATATACTTTTTAAATAAAGTAATGACATGTGGGTAAATATGTGTATAGTTTAGTGAATGTGCATACAAATCTATATGTTTTTTAGTAGTGTGCAAATTAATTTATGATAAATTAAAATAAAAAATGTACAAATTTGTTTGGAAAGGGGGAGTAAAATTTATCTTCACCGTGAGATATTAGTCATCAAAACTTGAAATTTATTTTTTTATTCCAAATAATATATATGGAAAAAAAAAAACTTAACTCATTCATTAAGACAATATAAATTGAATTATCCCTAATTCTGTCTAGTCGATAATATACGATGGAACTTTGACCCATCCCAAAAAATTTATCAATATATTTATACATATAACTATATAAGGTAGGTGGATAATGGACAATTCCCTTTTACCAATGATAACAACCATCCATCTTTAAAATAAATTGTTAATAAAAATCAATCTCTCTCTCTTACATGACAGGATAACAGGTCAGCAGACAAGACATGAAGCTTCCCAAGTTGGGTGGAAAGATTATTATCACTAAATTTGGCTGTAATTAGTTGTCATTAACCGTGTGTTAATCGACACCGACACTTGGGGGATGGTGAATCTTGTGAATTTTTTCTTTTTTTAGCCGCAATCATATGAATTGGTTATAAATTATGCAAGAAAACCACTTTGACTGTGGGCCTGATTTCATTTTTATTGCAAATACTTAAACATAAATATGGATTTATTTACATCATTTATATATTAATTTTAAAAAATGATTATATTTATACAGATGTATAAATTTTTTGTAATTTTTTTTCATTTATTTATATAGAATTCATCTTTGCCACGATGTTTTTTAATTCAAGCCATCTGCATCACCACTGACACTAGAACCTGTTATTTGCTATTTGCACTCTCCTCCTTTATTAGTTCACAAAAGCATATTCCTTTCCCTCTCTCTCTCTCTTGATTGATTGCAGGCTGATTACAGATTCCCAACTGGATTTCTGGAGCCTGTGCCATTCTTTTTCTGTTTGAGATCCAGATTTTGGTGCAACAATATATATATTTATACATTTATGTTAACTATTATGTCAGAGTACAACATTTACTTTCTTTTCTGTTGTGTAACAAGAAAATGATGGCTTGAAAAGCTTTTTCTCAAGTCAAACCCTCGTTTCTTTCTCCCAAGATTTCCATCTGGGCTGCATTTGATCCTCTCCTTTTGTCGGATTTTTTCCGTTTTTCGATGGCACCAAACAGTGTAGTGGTGACACTAGAGAAGCCCGAGGACATCTCTTTGCTTGAGTTGAGCGGATCAGGTGCTCGATCAAAGTTCCCAGAGAAGCAAAAAGCTTCAACTCCCAAGCAGTTCACTTGGTTTCTTCTGTTGAAAGCAAACAGAGTCTTGGCCTGTATCCCATGGCTGGCAATGTATCTCTCCACGCTTTCCGGGTCGATCAAGAAGCGGATTTCTTCATCGGATCCGAATGAGGAGGATCCGAGTTACAAAGGGAGGAGGTTGTATATATTTATCAAAGCATTTCTTGGTGTTTTAGTCATTGCTCTCGTGATAGAGGTCTTTGCTTACTTCAATGGATGGGATTTGAGCCTAGTGAGCCCTTGGGAAGTTCCGAATCTTTTGCAGTGGTGTTACATGTCTTGGATGAACTTCAGAGGTGAATATCTTGCCCCGTTGATGGTCACTCTTTCGAAATCTTGTATCGTGCTTTTCATGATTCAGTCGTTGGATCGTCTCGTGCAATGCTTGGGCTGGTTTTGGATTAAATTCAAGAAATTGAAGCCTGTTATAAAGGAGCCTTATGACATCGAGGACGGATCCAGTTATCCCATGGTTCTTGTTCAGATTCCCATGTGCAATGAGAAAGAGGTAATGAAACAGATGAGTTATATTAAATCTGTTTTTATGTTGTCTCTAGATAATCTTGAATAGACGTGAATCTTGGATCATCCAATGATTGCTTTCTTTTTACTGCTGTCTGATGTCAATGTTGCACTTTTGTGAAATTGAAGGTATATGAGCAATCCATTGCTACTGCTTGTCAGCTAGATTGGCCTAAAGACCGATTTATGGTTCAAGTTTTGGATGATTCAGACGACGAACTGTTGCAGCATTTGATCAGAGACGAAGTAGTGTCGTGGAAAGAGAAAGGGGTGAACATAGTGTACAGGCATCGGTTCATCAGAACTGGTTATAAAGCAGGGAACCTTAAATCTGCCATGGCTTGTGACTATGTCAATGACTATGAATTCGTCACAATTTTTGATGCGGATTTCCAACCAAATCCTGATTTCCTTAAACTAACAGTTCCCCATTTCAAGGTATTTATCCACAAATATCCAGTCTGATTTATGTGTTCATTCGTACATCATCATTGTCCCAAATTTTACATAAGAATCTTCGCCTCACTCCAGGGAAATCCCGACTTAGGACTTGTCCAAGCGCGTTGGTCCTTTGTGAACAAGGATGAGAATCTACTTACAAGACTTCAGTACATCAATCTGTGCTTCCATTTTGAGGTTGAGCAGCAAGTAAATGGAATGTTCTTGAATTTTTTCGGGTTCAATGGCACTGCTGGTGTGTGGAGGATCCAAGCCTTGGAGGAATCTGGTGGATGGCTCGAAAGGACTACCGTTGAGGACATGGATATAGCTGTACGGGCACACTT
The DNA here is from genome assembly GCA_026898435.1 of Prunella vulgaris. NCBI lineage: Eukaryota > Viridiplantae > Streptophyta > Magnoliopsida > Lamiales > Lamiaceae > Prunella > Prunella vulgaris. Next base: position 199,285 of record JAPKLY010000432.1, on the reverse strand, counting down.
AAACGGCTGGAAGTTCATCTTCCTCAATGACGTTAGAGTCAATTGTGAGTTGCCAGAGTCGTATGAAACATATAAGAAGCAACAGCACCGTTGGCATTCAGGTCCGATGCAGCTATTCAGACTATGCCTCCCAGCAGTCTTAAAAGCCAAGGTATAACAGCTATGTATGTGTGTGTGTGTATCATCTTTCATTGCATTGAATCCAGAAAGATTGATAATCTGACTAAATATTTTTTGTTCTTGCAGATATCAATTTGGAAGAAGGCAAATTTGTTATTCTTGTTCTTTCTTTTAAGGAAACTTATACTTCCCCTATACTCATTTACACTCTTTTGCATCATACTCCCATTGACTATGTTCATACCAGAGGCTGAGTTACCAGGGTGGTTGATTTGCTACGTGCCGATTACAATGTCCATTCTTAACATCTTACCAGCACCAAAATCATTCCCCTTCCTAATGCCATACCTTCTCTTTGAGAACACAATGTCTGTTACAAAGTTCAACGCGATGATTTCAGGGTTGTTTCAGCTAGGAAGCTCTTATGAATGGGTGGTGACAAAGAAAACCGGGAGGGCATCGGAATCGGACTTGCTGAGCCTAGCTGAGAGGGAATCGAAAACTTTGAATGAGGAGAAGATTCAGAGACGGCTCTCTGAATCGGGCCTGGAAATGCTCGAGAAAATGAACGAGCAGAAGGCGGCGCCCGTTGTGAAGAAGAAGAGAAACATGATTTATCGGAAAGAACTTGCACTTGCTTTTCTTCTGCTAACTGCAGCTGCAAGGAGTTTGTTATCGGCACAAGGGATCCATTTCTACTACTTGCTGTTTCAGGGGATGTCATTTTTAGTAGTGGGATTAGATTTGATTGGTGAACAGATGAGCTGAGATGAAGATGATGGTGATATTTTCTTCAATTTATATATGCTTGAATGTGTTTACATACAGTTAAAGAACTGATGATTTCCAGTTCTTATAGATTTCTTCTGGTATGAACTGGTTCCTGGACACACTTCACACACTAAAACCTGAGAGGTAGCAGATATAGGTTTGATTCTTTTAATTGTATAATTACAAGGACTGCCAGCCAGTGTTTCAAATTATTTATATACTATTGAATAATGAATATAAATGACTTTTTTTGGGTTCTGAAAATTTAGATCTTTGAAATATTGATTTCTCTTTCTTCATATGTGAGTTTAAGCTTTCTTGATCTAATTTTTAAGTATATTTTCCCCTATTCTTCATGTTTGGATCTAGTGTTGATGAGCTATGGCTAGTCTCACCAGTTTTCTTGGAGACTCTTGTGTTTTAAATTTCTCTGGGGCTATTTCTTTTGTTGTTGTTCTTGTTTGTCCATCTTTTATGAGTTCTATTAGTCTCCTCATCGAGCGATTTTGGATTCCGACTGATCATGTGGTAATATTGATACGGCTGGAAGGTGTTCTCTTTGCTCGCAGCTCCCGTTTTTTTTTTTTTTCTGTTTTTCTTGTGATGGACATCCCCACAGGAACCAAACCCAAACTTCTACTGTTTGTGCAACTCGGCTGGCATCTTGGCCATCTTGTGTTTTGAATTTTCACTAGGACCCTAGCCCAGTAATATGAATTCTTCATATCACATAGAAATGACACAAAAGAAAGGGATGAGGCTTCTCTTGCTTTCTTTTGGCATAGTGAGCGCCATGTAGCTGCCTCTAAGACCAATTGTTTTTAGTAGTTCACTGTTTTTCTCAAATTGATTCTCATTATTGTGAAAACCTAATAAAGAAAAAGTACGGGTTTGTTTGATATTGAAAATGAAGATACATGAGAATTATATAAGTCTGCAGTTCCATACAGGTGTGAATGAATCGTTACCAATATATGACACGTATATCTCACATTGTAAAATAATACAAACAATTTTTTAAAAATATTAATCACAATAAAATTTTAAAACTACTAGCAAGCATATATACATGAAAATGGAAAATTAACACGGTGGGATGAGATTTTAAAATAATTCAAAAGGTTGGTAAATCACATTAGATAAACATTAAGTGATTAAAAATTAAAGAGTATGTATTATGTGATCATGAAGCACTTTCTCAAGCTCATAAAAATAAGTCCAATGCAAGTCCATAAATAACTTTAAAGATCATGAAAATAAGCCCAAAATTGTGTAACAGCCCACACAAAAATTCTCTCTCAAAAAACACAAAAATTCGAAGAAAACCGCACATAAAAATTCGACTCTTCTCTGTGAAAGAAACACAAAATTTTGAAGAACATCCACAAAGAAAACACGAAAACTGATGAACATACACAACAAGTAGATCAAGATTAATTTGTTTAAACGAATCAAAATTGTACCTCGGAAATCTATATGAAGATGAAGATTGTGGAATTTATTGTGGACTCTAATTATCCACAAATCACAGGTATTCCTTCTCTTATCTAATATTGACGTACATGCGTTTATGTTTGTTATTTAGAATTCTGCATACGTTTATTCATTTTCTTTAGACATGTCTATGTTCCACAAACATACATTTATGTTTGTGTAAGTAAGGGATGCATACGTTTATTTTTGTGGATTCAAGAGTTTAATTTTTTTATTTCTTCATTCACAATATAACTATATATTTTATTCACATAACTTGTTTGAAGAATTATTTGTTACAAAAAAATTTAATAGAACTATATTATCTCCACTTGTTACAAAGTATTTGATATTTACTCTTATATACTTCATAACACAGAAATTATTGATCAAAAGCAAGAAGTTATATTAGCTAATAGCACTTCAATGGGTGAAATTGATGACGAGGTTGCAATGGTTGAAAAGTGTGCAGAAACTGCAAATGAAGGTAATAAAATATTTGTTTAAATAAAGTATATGTAGTCAGATGTATCATTTAGGTGTATCACTTATATTAATGATTTATTTGGTGCTCTTATTTCATTGATGTGTATAAAAAGTGAGTGTCATTTGTTTTTCTACTAAAATAAAAGAAAAAAGAATGGGTGATTTCCATTTAATTAACAATATAATTTACTTCCAGTTGTATCATTTATTTAGTCGGGTCTATCATTTAGTTTGTCAGATGTATCATTTCTTTAGATATTTGTATCATATATTTTGTCAGGTGTATCAAATATCAGGACAAATGTATCATTAATTTAGTCAAAGTGTATCATTTATTTAGTGTCATTTGTTTTTCCAATAGTATCAAATATCAGGTCATGTGTATCATTAATTTAGTCAGGTGTATCATTTACTTTGTCATGTGTATCATTTATTTAGACAGGTGTATCATTTATATAAATGGTTTATTTGGTGCTTTTATTTCATGGATGAGTATAAAAAAGTGATTGTCATTTATATTTCTACTAAAATAAAAGAAAAAAAAGAATGAGTAATTTCTATTTAATTAACAATATAATATATTTTTCCAAGATTATCAAATATTAGGCTAGGTGTATCAATTGTATGAATGATTTATTTAGTGCTTTTATTTCATTGGTGTGTATAAAAAAGTGAGTGTCATTTGTTTTTCTACTAAAATAAAAGGAAAATGAATGAGTAATTTTCATTCAATTAACAATATAATTTATTTTTTCAAGAGTATCAAATATCATGTCATGTGTATCATTTATTTAGTCAAGTGTATCATTTATTTAGTCAGGTGTATCCAGAAATGACAACTAAAGAGGTATATACATAAAAAATTCGGAGTAGAAATTACAATGGCTTATATCGATGTATTTTTGAAAAGGAGGGGGCGATCGGGAGGTTCAATTGCTGCAACAGAGTCGCTAAGTTATGACAGATAATTGAAGTTTCACTGTTATTTGAACTGGTTTTGTGGTGCTCCGCCCGTGCGCCGGCGGTTTTGAAACTCATCGGCGACTACTTTGCTGATTTCTCAAATTATCTCTCCAACCACCACGTCATTTTTCCCATCAGCAATGTGATCATTATTTTGTTGCTCATGCTCTTTCGCCCAAATGACGTATCAATCTCCGGCGGCGGTGATTTCTATGACGATTACTTCGAGTATGGCGAGGCGGCTGTGGTGGCTCATCGACCAGACTATGCTCTGCCTCCGGAAACACAAGATGAAGTGGCAGTGTTGGACTCCGGTGGCGATTGTGAAAAGGCGATTGTGGTGTGTGACGAGGAGAAAAAGCCGATTGAACAATGCGATGATTTGGAGGCAGCAATCGAGAAGACGGTGAAGCAAATAGAGAGGTTTCAAAGAAGACTCAATCTTCTTCTTTTTTATCGGTAAATGTTAGTTGTTAGTAGTTAGTTACACCAAGTCCTCAAACACTCCAAGAATAAACTCCTAGCCAACCTTATATCTCTCATCTCCAATTCGTTCCCAGAGGGAATCGAACCCGAGTCACTCACTTAAGTGAGGAGCCCGGTGGCTAGGTGAGCTAGCTCACCTGGTTAAAAGAAGACTCAATCTGATGTGCTAATATGGCGAAGAAATTAGGGCATTGAAAAATCAGGGGATTTGGATGAAGAAAAGAATTAGGAAAAGCATTATATATGACCCGTTTGTCCATTCCATTTACCTAGTTTATTTAAAAATGGATAAAGGTTCATTATAAAAATTATCATGAAATTAGTTCATATAATACCTTGCGAAAATTAAATAAATATTAATGAGCAACACTTGCACAGAAATTTTTACTGTAAAAATTACTAAGTATAGACAAAAAGATAAAAGACGGTCAAGCGTCCCATGTTTCCTATATCCGCACGCTCATGTAATTACTCACAGCCCAAAACCTATGTAAACTAATTTCTCCCCCTCCCCCACCCCTACCCCTACCCCCTAATCCAAACCCAATTCCAAACAAATGTAATTAACTAAATTCCCCCCACCCCCACCCCCAACCCCAACCCCAACCCCAATCCAACGCACTGTTGTTGGCAATATTTTTTAATTTATTATTTTTATTTTTTTAAAATTATTGTATTGACTAAAAAATACTACCTCTGTCCCGAAACTACTTTCATAATAGTTCCGGGCACGCGAACCAAGAAAAAATAAATATGTGAGTGTAAAGTTAAATAATAAAATAAGAAAAAGTGTATTTTGTTGACTTTTGTGAGAGAAAAAAATTTCTTTTTTTGGTGTGTGAAAGAAGAGTTGGGACGTCCAAATAAGGAAAGTGTGAAAGTAGTTTTGGGACGGAGGGAGTATTTATTTAATATTATGTTATAAATAAATATTTATACATATATAACACACACTTAATTTTACAGTAACACACATTTAATTTTATAGTAACATATATTTGCTCTAATAGTAACACACATTTCTCTTTCAATTTGTATTACTATATGGGCAAATGTGTGTTACTGTAAGAATAAAATATATTTTTATGAGAATAAATATGTGTTTCATAATTTATTCATCATCCATTTAAATGTAGGTACATTGTTTCATATAACACATATGTTATTATATAAAAAAAAATTTATTTCTATAAAAATAAATAAATATTTGTGAATAATCAATATTTGTTCTTATAGTAACACACATTTTGCTCTTGTATTATGTGAAAATTATTTATTCTATAAAAACAAATTAATATATATGTAAAATAATAACATTTATAAAATAGTAACACACTTTTGCTCTAATAGTAACACATATTTTGTCTTCCTATTTGTGTTACTATATGGGCAAATTTGTGTTACTATATGGGCAAAATATATTTTTACGAGAATAAATATGTGTTTCTTAATTTATTTATCATCAATTTAATTGTAGGTATATTGTTTCATGTAATACATATGTTATTATATGAAAATAATAATTATTTCTATAAAAATAAATAAATGTTTGTGAATAATCAACATTTGTTCTTATAGTAACACACATTTTGCTCTTGTATTATGTGAAAATTATTTATTCTATAAAAATAAATTAATATATATATATGTAAAATAGCAACATTTATAAAATAGTAACACACTTTTGCTCTAATAGTAACACATATTTGTCTTCCTATTTGTGTTACTATATGGGCAAATTTGTGTTACTATATGGGCAAAATATATTTTTATGAGAATAAAT
>JAPKLY010000432.1:70036-193193 GCA_026898435.1 Prunella vulgaris | reverse complement strand
ATATATTTTTATGAGAATAAATATGTGTTTCTTAATTTATTTATCATGAATTTAATTGTAGGTATATTGTTTCATGTAATACATATGTTATTATATGACAAAAATAATTATTTATATAAAAATAAGTAAATATTTGTGAATAATCAATATTTATTTTTATAGTAGCATACATTTTGCTCTTATATTATGTAAAAAATTATTTATTTTATAAAAACAAATAAATACATATAAAATAATAATATTTTATATGATAGTAACACATATTTGCTCTAATAGTAACACATATATGCTCTCCAGTATGTGTTACTTTATAGGCAAATACGTGTTACTATACTAATATAAATTGAGAATAAATTTTTAAATTTATTATATAATATTATTTGATGTATTTTTAAATTTATAATAATTAAAAAATAATAAATAAAATTAAAAATTGCATGATCATTGCCTGGGATTATGGGCATGTGCCTGTGTGGGAGTGGCTCGGATTATGAGTGTTTGCATGTGTGTGGGTGTGGTGGGTAGGGGTGAGCATGGTTCGGTTCGGTTACCGAACCGAACTAAATCACCAAAACCGACATAACCGAATTTATTATTATTAGAAACCAAAACCGAACCATATACATTAAAAACCGAAAAAACCAAAACCGAAATTTTCGGTTCGGTTTCGGTTTATAACCATATTAACCGAAATATCACTAGTTAAAATTGGTGTGCGGAAACAGGGAGAGGAGAAGTGGTGATTTGGTGGTCGCCCGCCGTGAGCTTAGGCGGACGGCGACGGATTGGAATGGGGTGAGTGGCGTGAGGGTGGGGGAGGGAATTTCTGGAAGTGAGGCGCCGTGAGGGTGAGGGTGAGGGAGGGAATTTGGAAGGGGTAACTTACTGGTTTGAGGGTTATGATTTTTTTTATCTATATGTAATGTAATTATATTTATGTAATATAATATTTATTTAATTTATTTATATATATTAGTAATAGTATTATACATTATAATTATATATATATATATGTTTAAATTCGGTTCGGTTTTCGGTTTTTCGGTTTTTTTACCCTAAAAACCGAAACCGAAACCGAAAACCAAAAGTTTAAATATTTAAAACCAAAACCGAACCGAATACCAAATTAACCGAACCAAATTCTTATTTCAGTTCGGTTCGGTTCGATTTTTCGGTTAAAACCGAACAGTGCTCACCCCTAGTGGTGGGGGCTGGGGGTGGGGTGGGGGTGTGAGGGGACAAAGAACATATTAATATTCTCTGGATCATCCTTCGCGCCCGTGGGATTGTTTTTATTTTAAGTTTATTTTTGAAAATTTCTACCGTAAAAATTTTTATATAAATTTTTGTCAATATTAATTATATCTTATCTACTTGTGAATGGTATTCCTTTACTAATAAAAAATTCCTCTTATCAACTTAAAAAATTACATTAACAAATATATTATATTTAATTTATTTAATTAATAAATAAATTATAATTATTAAATATAATTGTTGTTATAAAAAGATTGTGGATCCTCTCACTGCGTGTTTTAATAGTTCAACCATTTTAGTTAAAATATATTATCAAGTATAAATCGAAACTAAGAAAAAAAAAAGTAGCAGCCTTTTAAATGAAAAAAAAATGAATTTTGTTAATAATTACTTATCATAGTGTAAATAATATTTGAATCATTTTTATTTATACTTGTTAAATTTTATAAGAATTAAATATAAATTAATGTTAAGAAAATAAATGTCATAACTTTTTATACATCAAATTATATACCAAAATTTACAATTATTAAAATCTAATTAAATTGTTGTGATAAAAGAAAATTGTGACAGGCCGGCAGCGGAGATTCATTGATTTACATACATTTCTCTCTCATTGATTTGTAATAATATATCTAAAATCTTAATTAAATATTAATTTTTAAGACAAAAAATATAGTATTCGGGGTAAGAAATCAGGTTATTTAAAGTAAAGTTTTGTATAGAATTTATAAAGAATTCATGGTATATTTGATTAGTACTAAATATATGGATCAATGATATTATATTATAATAGTTTTAAATTTTGTTACTTCCAACTCTTGATATTCTTTATAAATATTTTAATATATTTAACTAAATATTTAATAATATAAAATAATTTTATGATAAATTTATCATTAACCATCTTAATATAATACTTACTCATTATTTAATGGTCAACAAAAGCCTTTAAATCTATATATTAGTTGACCATTATTAGGCTAAATTTATCTATCACTTTCACCGTGCGACAACCCACTAACAACCAAAAACCAAAACAAAACAAAAATGGAAAATTCAACTAATATGGACGACCGACAGCTTCCACAGCCCATGGTCATGCATGGTTGTGGGGTTTAACTGAAAATTGTGTGTGACAAGTGGCGTAATTTAATTAGTTATCTATATATTTTAGATAATTATATATATATATATATAAATTTCTCTATAATAAACATTAATATTAAAATATTTTTAAAAATAATTAATTTCTCTATTTTATTTTCTTATTTGTTTCACTTTTGATTTTTTCTTTTTTTATAATGAATCAAAGTTATCCAAACTCTCAAAATTATCTAATTTTCAATTTTTTACAATGTTGTATTTCATGCTATTATTAATTTAATCTATGTTTTGCTTTTTATGTATTTTAATTTTTGTGATATTTAATTTTGTTTTTGAAATTATTGTAATTATTTTATTATGATTATATAATTTTAATATAATAAAATTTGTATATATATAATTTTTAATTAATAAGAGATAAAAATACATGATTTATTTAATGAGGATTGAGGTTACACTAATACAAATATAGGCTTGGAGAACTCTCATTTTCCGCTTAGAGAGTGATTATAAGAGCTCTCTAAGCGACATCTATCTTAGTTAAGAGAGCTCTTGGAAAAGAACTGTGCAAGTGAGCCCTTATATAGCGGTTATTAACCGCTCTCTAAGTGTATGAGCTATCCTTGAAACGAACCTTCCATATCTTCCACAACGTAGCATGCCAAATTACATCGGTAACTTTCCTTCTGACTTGCCCATTTGTGATTCAACAAACTCAATATAATGATCCCGTACAGATGATGAATATGAAATTGATTTGTCGAGCCACATCGATATAGCTTGCCATACAAGTAAAGCAAGCGGACAAGAGAACAAAACGTGGTTGGAGGATTTCAACGGACCAAACATTGAGCACGAACCGTCCCTCATCCCATTGGAATGACCACGTTTCATTAAATTGTACTACATCTAAAATCTCAGCTTTTCTTGGAAGATAATTCGTGAAAGATTAATGAAATGTTATTGATTTGATTAACACAAAATTTTCTATGAAACTTTGTCCGTGAAATTAGTGTAATTAAATGTAATCATAAATACTATTAAATTAATTTGTAAATAGAAATAACAATATAAAATGTTTATTGTATAAATATATATATATATATATATATATATATATCTAATGATATCAAGAAATATATCTAATTATATAAATTTTATATAATGAACAAGTTTTACAGAAACATACTCATTTATCAATTTAATTTTTTTATTTTTACCAACAAATTATGCGTCGAACTTATTATCTTATTGATGCAGGCAGTGACCTCAATCACTTGGAAACCACTTTGTTTGAATTATTTTTCATCTTAAATACTCATAGTTTCACGGTATAATTAAGGGAAAATTATTTTTTTGTCTTGTAACTTCACCCTTTTTTTATTTTCGTCCTATCGACTTTCATATTTTGATTTTCGTTCTATAACTTGTACACTTTTTTGGTTTTAATCTTATGACCTACAATTCCAGGTTAACAACCGGTATTAATTATTGACGTGGCATTTTTCTTTTTTTAAAAAAATATGTTGGCACAATATTCCTAATATCTCTCAATCAATACGAAGTCAAACTTAATATCCATATAAAAAGATGATTCACATATCTATCAGTTACTAAGAATTTTTTTTAAATGTTGGCATTCCTAATATCTCTCAATTATACCAAACGGTTTGAATATCTATCAAATAATAAGATTTTTTTTTTTAAAAAAAAATTACATTTAGCAGTCTTAGGCGGGACTTTTCCCCCATTTTAGCAATTGGAACAAACGGTCAAACTTACATTTGTATGCATCCGCATACAATAAGGGCAAAAAGAAACTTAACAATTCTACTAGAAAGGAGAATGGGGCTAAAGAAACTTAACAATTCAACTATGGAAACCAAATTATTATCATAATTATGTTTTTGCATTTTATTTTTTGTAAAAGTTGCTGTATTTTTGATACACTTTGAACACCAATTTCATGAAAATGTATTCACTATGCTTGTAGACTATTTAATGTGTTTTATTTCTTTTAAGTTTTTTTTTTAAAATTTAGTTTATTAATAGCAGGATGTTATTTTTAAAATTTGATTTTTTAATAGCATGATGTTACTCTTTTTCCTAATCCTACTTTGTGAAAATTGGAATTTAGAGCTAACCTTAATTAAAAAAAAAAGCTTTGCTTCGTAAGCAAACTATCTTTGGATAGTAATTTAATTAAGAAAAGGTAAAAGTTGACTAGGTATATTAATTTAAAAGGAAAAGATTGATTAGGTATTATGTACCAATTAATTGTATATTAAAATCATGGTATGACAACTTAAAAAAAGGAAAATGTTTGACCTGGTATTATACATCAATAACCATATAAACATTTAAAAAAAAATGTCACGTCAATAATTAATACCGGTTGTTAACCTGGAATTGCAGGTCATAGGATTAAAATTAAAAAAATGTACAAGTTATAGGACGAAAATCAAAATATGAAAGTCGATAGGACGAAAATCAAAATAGGGTAAAGTTACAGGACAAAAATAATAATTTTCCCTATAATTAATAACTTTAACTATTAGAACTATTTAAACCATTTCGTGTGAATCATTTTCCATTTTAAATAGTAGGTATCAAATAACCAGGTGAGTTAGCTCACCTGGCCACCGGACTCCTCACTTGAGTGAGTGACCTGGGTTCGATTCCCTTTGAAAACAAATAGAAGGGAGTTATAAGGTTGGCTTGGAGATATGGGTGTATGGAGACTTAGTGAACTAACTTATAACTACTAACCATTAACATTTTATGGTGACATACGTGTTCCACTCGGGCACTTCTCGTTATTGTTTATTTTTATGCAACTAATTGTATATAACTCCAAATTGAGTCACATTTTTTTAAAAAACTCATCAAATTAATTCCTTTCCATTTCTAATTTATTTATATATATGTATATTCAACAAATTTTTTTTTTATAAATTTAATATTTTACACTACTAAAACAATTTATTTATAAGTTTTTTATGCATTTAATTTTATATAACTCCACATTGAGTCCCTTTTCTTTAATTCACCAAATTAATTCCTTTTTTATTCTAATTTTATATATATATATATATATATACATATATATATTTCAACAACTTTTATTAAATTTATAAAATGAATAAAAGTTGTTGAAATATATATAACTCTAAATTGAGCCACATTTTTTTAAAAAATTCATCAAATTAATTCTTTTTGTTTCTAATTTGTTTATATATACTCCAAATTCAATAATTTTTTAATTTTGTAAATTAAATAATTGAACATAAAAAATAAGTTTGGGGTAGAATATAAAATTTACAAGATAAAAAATAAATTTATAGAAAATTAGAACATAATAAAATATTCAACAAGAAAAAAAATTGGGTAAAAAATTTAGTGACCGCCTAAGGCGGTCACTAAATTATACTTTAAATTTAGAGACCGCCTAAGGCAGTCGCTAAGCTACTTTAAAATTTGAGACTGCCTAAAAGCGGTCGTTAATCTATATTATAAAAAATAATTAATTTGGGTAAAAAATTAGCGACCGCCTTAGACGGTCGCTAAATTATACTTTTAAAAAATAATTAATGGGGATAAAAAATTTAGAGACCGCCTAACACGGTTGCTAATTATCCAAAATTGACCGATTGTCGAAAGAGGTCGCTAATATTATAATTAGCGACCGATTCATAGGCGGTCGCTAATTTTCTATCGCTAAAACATACGTTTTTTAGTGTAAAAATTAAGAAGGGCCAAAATGATTATGAGTTATTTAAGTCTTGTAAATCTATATTATTGTAGAAGTCAAGAGAGAGAGAAAGAAGTGTATTTAGGGTGATTTACATATAGGTTCAAAAAAGTCACTATATTTACAAATAGGGTCATAATATTTGCACAGAAGCATATTTTTTTCTACACAGAAGCATATTTTTTTTCTGCACAGCACCTATTTGTAAATATAGTGACTTTTTTTAATCTATATGTAAATCACACGTGTATTTATTGGAGGTCAAAGTCTCATATGCAATTGGTGAATGATGCTTTCACTCAATAGTAAGATTGTTTATGCAGAAAATGTAGGCTAAAAGTGTGATTTGTGTTGTAAATTGATAATGCAAGTGTTGTGATCAGAATAATACGATTTTGGGCTTCCAAACCGGGGTCCACCATAACTCGGGATTACCCCCAAATGGGCCGAATTTCTGTAATATAATAGTGTAGGTCTTTTTATGATTAAATGTAATAGGCCCAATTAGAATGGACAGTTAGGTCGTTTTGGCTTTTATAGTTGGACCTCTATAAATAGAGGGTCTCCTCTTCATTTATAAAGAAACACCATTCAAGAAATAATACACATAGGCTATGGGGCTCTCTTGTGAGCACTCAAAGCCATCATATTCACGGGAGGAGCTCTCAAGCTCTTCCCGCAGTGCTGGTGTTTTACTAATTTATTATTTTTATCTATTTATCGGCTATAGCCACGTTAAATCCATTCATAAAGCCCGATAAATCGGTAACAACAAATGGCGCTAGAAGGAGGGTACCAGATCTAAATTCTGACAGATTAGTGCTTATCTTCAACATCAACAATATTGGATTAAAAAGATAAGTTGTCTCTTCATCAGGTTTATTTTTTCCGGATAATTTCCAGGTCTTATGTACATCTTTCTTCAAATAATTTTTTAGTACAGTAAAAGAGTAAATCCTGTGCAAGATCATCCATTTATTGAACATCAAAATGAAAAAAGTCATGTACACATGTTTTATAATCCCTGAAAAAAGAGTTTAATTTTATCATCAAAATCCACCCAGACTTATTTGCACACAATGGTTATCTCAACAGTAAAATTTATCGTTTCACTTCATCATCATCTTCACAGTTCCAAAAGACTCATATGTGTGCATATATACATATACTTTTAAATGGTTTCAACCAACAACAAAGAAACCCATTAAAACTATACATATATGCTTTCCTTTAACATATCTTTTGCTCATCAGGGGGGGATTTTAGACAAATCTTGCTAAAAATAAACAGAGGGCTAGAGAAAAAGCTCCACCTATCACCATGCCTTAACTATCACTTATTGGAGCATTACAGTGTAGAGAGACATTACCAGCCATAAAAACCACTACCGTAGAAATGATTCTCTCACCAAAATTAGGATAACAATCGGAGTTATTGGGCCCTTACCTCATCAGTCAAGGTTACCGGTCTTGATCGCCACGAATTTGGGCAAGGTTTAAGCATAATTCCTTTGGGAATTTGAGCAGAATTTGGGCAATTTTTCTTTGGGAGTTTTGCCACAAATAACGTTTTAATTGTGGTAACAAAAATTTACGGCTTTGACTTGGGGAAATGATTGGCACTTCTAACTGGCAGCAGCATCACGAGCTTCCAGGCATCAAACTCTCGCTCCAATGTCAATAACCTGTGAAACTCGGAGCAGGGCCAAGGCCGAGCCACGAGATCAATTTCTCGCCACAAAATTGGTTGGGAAATGATCGCACACCTGGATGGATCAGATTCAATTCACAACCTATTGCGACCTCTCTGATAAGCGCAAACACAGACAGGTGAGAAACTTCTGAATCTAGGTTACTTCTTGTCACGGGAGTCATCCCCAGGCTGCCAAGACTGCAGTGGCCGTAGCCCTAAGCTTCGAATCCATCTGAGATGAGCCTGCGTCAGTCGACGATAATTGCTCAACTCCGAGCATCAAACGTGATAATGACCAGAACCTCGAGGTCATGGACCTCGCCCAGCCCGACTTAGCCTCACAATAGCAGAGCCTCGTGCCGCCACTTGGGTCAAAACCTCGCACCGCCACCGTGGTCAGAAACCTTGGGCCGCTCGTGCCGAGGCTGCCCTACCATCGGGGTTAAACACCTGAACCTCGCCATCACTGTCATATCGCCGGAGGTCCCTTTTGAAGAGTTTTCTATCTAAATACTGAAGGGTGGCTGACTGCGGTGTTTCCCTTGTGCCCTACTTAGGTGAATGGGCCCTATAAATTAATTGAGGGTCCTGGGCCTTCATTTTTTGTAAAAAAAATTGTGACCAAGTATGGTTGTGAGTGGTGATCAACCAAGCAATTTTTCCTTGTAAGAAGAAATTGACCCGCATTAAAAAATATTGATCTGGAAAAAAGAAATTGACCCGAAAAAAAAAAAAGAAAAAAAAAGAAAGAGAATTTCTTTTTTGGAGATAAATTTTCGTAGTCTACGTAGTAGCAACGAAATAATCTCCATTAGGGGTCCTTATTCATTTATTGCTTATGTATTTCCCTACATTACTAACTCATCAGATCGAGAAATTCACAAAGACATTCAGTATCTTTCCAATGACGTCAGAGTATCTTCGGGCAAGACATGTTGCTCACTCCCTGATCAGAGCCCTATCCACTGAAGCAGAAGATCAGTTAGACGGCTAAAGCATTCTCAATGACTTCAAAGATTCGTCGGGCAAGACCTTTTGCCCACTCCGAATCAGGTCATTTTAAACTTGCTTCCTTTTTAACATGTTATTTTTAATTATCACATATTAAAAAGTCGGGGGCTTATGGTTCATATAACTTGAAAGTTGAAAATTATTTTGGAAAATCCAAAACAAACATATTTGCTTATGCTTTGAATTTCATAAAAGTTAAAAATGTTATCCTCTACTGAAGAGAACACATAGCTTAATTCAGAGCAAAATATTTGAATTTATTTGCATGCTCACATGTCAAAAACACTTTTAATAGATTACGTTTTTAAACCCCTGAGAGGTACAATATATATATTCTTGTGATCAAAAAAGAAAAATTTTCTATTATCTCATGAATACTCTATAAAATCTTGCGTCATAGCTCATGGAGCAAGCAAGTCACGAAAATCTTGTGTCGTAGCTCCTCGAGCAAGCAAGTCACGAAAATCTTGCGTCGTAGCTCCTCGAGCAAGCAAGTCACAAAAAATCTTGTGTCGTAGCTCCTCGAGCAAGCAAGTCATGAAGATCGTGCGTCGTAGCTCCTCGAGCAAGCAAGTCACGAAAATCTTGTGTCGTAGCTCATCGAGCAAGCAAGTCACAAAATCTTGCGTCGTAGCTCCTCGAGCAAGCAAGTCACGAAAATCTACGTCGTAGCTCTTCAAACGAGAAAGTCCCGAACATCTGGCGACGAAGTTCCATGAACTAGCAAGTCTCTATCAAACTCGCGCAAGCCTTCTTAAAGGTTAACGAGCAAAAACTCTCGCGTGATCCTTCTCAAAAGGTACCGAGACACAACCTTCCTTTCACGAGCTTGTACTAAGTTAGCGAGGAACGTTTTTAAACACCCTCGCCCGGTTAATCAACTCATAAAGGGTAATTCCTTACAAAGTCCCTTGACGAGCTAATTATCACTCTCACGGGCTAACATTTGAGCAAAAAAGGTTAACATACAAAGTCTAACAAGTAAAATGTGGACAACGTATAAACCTTTTCCTAAAAGATAAACAATTTATAAAAAAAGACTCGCGCTCAAGAAATAACACCTCTAGCCGAGCAACAACCATGCAAGCCCCGGTTTGATTCCGCCTTAAGTGGCGATGCATCTTCTCGAAATCTTGATTCTTGAAGACACATTCCCACCTTAAATGGTGATGCGCCTCCTCGTAGGCATGATTCCGCCTTAAGTGGCGATGCGTCTTCTCGAAATCTCAATTCTTGAAGACATGATCCCGCTTTAATTGGCAATGCACCTTCTCGAAATCTCGATTCTTGAAGGCATGATCCCGCCTTAAATGGCGATGCGCCTTAACCGGCATGATTATTCCGTCTTCTCAGGCGATGCACCTTTACAGATATGATTATTCCGTCTTCTCAGACGATGCGCCTTTACAGGCATGATTATTCCGTCTTCTCATACGATGCCCCTTTACAGGCATGATTATTCTGTCTTCTCAGGCGATGCGCCTTTACAGGCATGATTATTCCGTCTTCTCAGGCGATGCGCCTTAACAGGCATGATTATTCCGTCTTCTCAGACGATGCGCCTTAATCGGCATGATTATTCCGCCTTCTCAGGTGATGCGCCTTAAAAAGCATGATTATTCCGCCTTCTTAGGCGATGCGCCTTTACAGACATGATTATTCTGTCTTCTCAGACGATGAAAGCCTTTACAGGCATGATTATTCTGTCTTCTCAGACGATGCGCCTTTACAGACATGATTATTCCGTCTTCTCAGGCGATGCTCCTTTACAGACATGATTATTCCATCTTCTCAGGCGATGCGCCTTTACAGGCATGATTATTTCGTCTTCTCAGACGATGCGCCTTTACCGGTATGATTATTCCGTCTTCTCAGACGATGCGCCTTTACAGGCATGATTATTCCATCTTCTCAGGCAATGCGCCTTTACAGGCATGATTATTCCGTCTTCTCAGACGATGCGCCTTTACATGCATGATTATTCCGTCTTCTCAGACGATGCACCTTTACATGCATGATTATTCCGTCTTCTTAAGCGATGCGCCTTAACCGACATGATTATTCCGCCTTCTTAGGTGATGCGCCTTTACAGGCATGATTATTCCGTCTTCTCAGGCGATACTCCTTAACAGACATGATTATTCTGCCTTCTCAGACGATGCGCCTTACAGACACGATTATCCCGCTTTTTAAGCGATACACCTTAATGGAACTATCAAAGACCTATTAACATATTGAAGCCATTCTGCTAGCCAGCTCGGGGGCTGAAAGAAAAACCGCCAGCCTGGTAGAAAATGAAATTACGGAGGAGAGCCTTGCTTAAAGATCGAACTTCGACTGAGGTCAAAGCCCAATCTTGGGGGCTATTGTTGTGACCAGAATAATACGATTTTGGGCTTCCAAACCGGGGTCCACCATAACTCGTGATTACCCCCAAATGGACCAAATTTCTCTAATGTAATAGTGTAGGCCTTTTTTATGATTAAATGTAATAGGCCCAATTAGAATGGACAGTTAGGTCATTTTGACTTTTATAGTTGGACCTTTATAAATAGAGGGTCTCCTCTTCATTTGTAAAGAAACACCATTCAAGAAATAATACACATAGGCTAGGGGGCTCTCTTGTGAGCACTCAAAGCCACCATGTTCAAGGGAGGAGCTCTCAAGCTCTTCCTACAGTGTTGGTGTTTTACTTATTTATTGTTTTTATTTATTTATCAGGATACCCTATAGCCACGTTAAATCCATTCATAAAGCCCGATAAATCGGTAACAACAGCAAGAAATAAACGAACACAAGGAATTTAATTTCCCAGTTCGTCGCGAATAACTACGTCTGGGAGCGTATCAAGCTATGATATTTTTATTGATAATGACTGCGACTATAATTGTGTATAATGAGTAGAGATTACATCATATATATATAGACGTAAACCCATCTAATCCTAAAGTCTGTTAGGTTAAAGACCTAATGGACTACCTAATTAGTAATGTATATATATATATATATATATATATATATTATTTTACAACACTCCCTCTTGGACATTACAATTTGATTTCCATATCTCATTCAACATTGATTTATAATTTGGAAGAACACATTAGTTAAACAAGGAAAAAATACAACTATTGATCTTCGGGACCCAATCTTCAGGATTGTTTTGAAGTTGATAATCCTCCTGAATATAATAATCTTCCAAATCGACGTATCCCAATCCCATGAATATATTTCTCAAAAGTACACGTAGGAAGGGATTTAGTGAACAAGATTGTGAGATTATCCCTTGATCATACTTTTCGTATTGTAATTTCACCACTCTTTTGGAGTTCGTAAGGATAAAAGAATTTTGGATAAATGTGTTTTGTCAAGTTCCCTTTGACATATCGGTTACACATTTGAGCATTACAAACAATATTATCTTCATAAATTGCAGTAGAGGTTATGTCATTTACAGGGATACCACACGATTCATAAATGTGTTTTACCAATGATTTTAACTAAATACATTCTCGCGAGGTTTCATATAGAGATATAATCTTTGAATGATTTGAAGAGGTGGTTAGCATAGTTTATTTAACAGATCTCAATGAGATTGTTGTACTACCGTAGAGTAAAACGTAACTAGTCTGAGATTTGACATTGTGGAGATCAGAGATATAGCATAACATAAAAATCATATCAAGTTCCTAATTTCATATCACATGATAATTAATTAGAGATACAAAATAAATAATTTAGAATACATACCAGATTGCCAAATCTAAAATCTAATCAATTCTTCCGAGTAAATTTGATCCTCCGATCAATCCGGTTGAGTGTTCGTCTATATGAGTACCTCCATCATGAAATGCATGCAGAAACAAAATAAAGGGATTATTTAGAGGACAACAAACCAAAATTTTCTTTAGTTAAATTAAAAGAAATAATAACTTATCTTTTGATTTAGGTGCTTAGTCGTTGGTTAGAGTCTCGTGCTGATAAAATGTTGTAAATTGATAATGCAAGAAATAAGCAAACACAAGGAATTTGGCTACCCAATTTTTCACGAATGACTACTTCTGGGGACGTACAAAGCCATGATATTTTTACTGATAATGACTGTGAATATAATTGTGTACAATGAAAAAAGATTACATCATATATATAGAGACATAAACCTATCTAACCCTAAAGCCCGTTAGGTTAAAGACCCAATAAACTATCTAATTAGTTATGTCCACACACACACATATATATTATTTTATAATAGATACACTGGAAAATTTACACATTTATTAATTTTTAGTGTATACAACTCATACTTTCCAGTATAATCAACACATAATTTTCAGTGTAAATAACCTCAATTGTTGGGTGAGTGCACCGTGCACCAGGTGCACATGACACTTACCTTTATTAGAACAAGTAAATTGCACTTGCTTTGTGATGCAATAGAAAGACTCACTCTCCACTAAAGAGTAAAGAGAGTGAGTTAATTTTATCATTTTTATTTTATGCCAACAATTTTAAATTTTGAATATATTTTCAACACATATCAAATTATTTATCTTCTAAAATGTGTAATTTAACACATATATTGTGCATATAAAAATAAAATTTAAATTCTAAATATATATATTTTTATTATAAAAGTGATTATTTCTTGATTTTAGTTATACAATTAAAATTTAAATACTTTTACTAAGATTACATAATTCACGTCAAAATAAAAATCTTTTTTTATAAATTTTAATAAACAACTAAAAATTATATGATTGATTAATTAATTTAGTGCAGTCATATATAATATAATATTTTATAATAATAATAATAATAAATATAATAAAATTAATAGGTAAATTGATAATAAATTTATTTTTATTTATTTTAATTGGTAAAGAAACGTTTTTTTTTTCAAAAATAAAAATTGATTGTCGGACATACTCCTATCAAATTCATAGTTTATCTAATATTAACATCTATTATAATTTATTATTTAATTTATTTTTAAATAATATGTCGTCTGTCTGACAGAAATTTACACGATTTTCTTTTTTTGGAAGTCTCACACAAATTTGCACATTACTTAAAACAGGAAATATTGATTTGTGTGCTTACTCACAAAACTATATGCATATTTATTTATATGACACATCTTTATTTATAAAATATATATATTTTTAAAATGTGCTAGGAGGGTGTATTCAATTTGGGGGAGAATCAATTGGGCCCGTCTATATACCCCTCCAATTTTATAAAATACACCTATATACATTATCAAATATCTATTTTACTTATTTTATTAAAAAAATAAATTAAATATATATAAATTTTAATATATTCATAAAAAAATAATTGTTAAATACATATTTTTCTTAATTTGTCGACGTTACAAAATGAAGAAAAAAGGAACATTGGTAGCAATTTTAAAAATATTGCATGGACTTAGAGATTGATTCGAAGGGTTTGAAAAAATTGTTGTGCGGTTTAAAAATGGGGTAAGAGAAGAAGGTGGAGTTGATGAGTTGAAATGATATATTAAAATAATTTTTATATATAAAAAACAAATAAAATAGGTGTATCTTAATAATATTGGAGGATACATAGTCGGAACCTAACAATAAATAATAAAATAAAATATTGGAGGATACATAGTCGGAACATAAAATAATGATTGGGCCCACAGTGGGCTTCTGTCGTTAAATGGGCTGGGCTTATGTAGTAGCCCATTATTATTTTCACTTTCCCGCTAAGAGGCCCACGCATACTACATGGTATCAGTACTACACCTACCCTACCCCACCCCGAACACCCTGCTCTGAAGAAGAGAGAGAGAGAAGACAAAGAACAGTCATAAACTTCGAAGTTTTCAAAAATCACTTTTCTCTCGACGTTTTGCGCAGAACCTTGAGTATCAAAGGTAATTGCTCGACTTTTCATCTGATTTCGGTCTTATTATGTTTTCTCCCTCAATTTTACTGAACTTCAGTTTCTTAATCTGGCTCTTAATCCCATTTTCCTTTTCAGTGTTTCATTTTGTAATGATGCAAATTAGGGTTTATTTTTGCTTCTCAAGAATGTTATGGGAACGATGTTCTCTTTATGTTGAAGGTGGTGTTTGAGTTCTTTTCTTTTATGTTATAAATTTTGCAGAGGTTGAATTTCAAAGCACTGAGAAAAAGATGGGTGATGAAAAGGATGCATTTTATGTTGTAAGGAAGGGTGATGTTGTTGGAGTGTATAAGAGCATCAGTGATCTTCAATCCATTCTTCGATCTTCTGTAATACTCACAAAATCTTTTAATCCATTTTCAATTCTGCTGTGCATTTCAAGTTTCAGCATTGTAAAACAATATATTTTGTACCCGTGCAAGACCCTTGCCTGTAAAATACTTGTAAATTAAGGTATTAGGCAGATCAAAATTGAGAATAAAGCAGATAAGATAGACGAGCCGTAGTGGACTGCAGTATAGCTCACAATATTTCACTGTTTGACAGAGGAATACAATCTCTCTATTTCCCTTGGAGGATCACATTCGACCCTTTTCTTTTTGGGAGTTCATAGCCTCCCAGGCATCTCCATTAATACTAGGCAATGGTAGGTTTACAACATCTATTTGATACACTTACCATCCAACACTTCCAAGAGAAACTCCACGTTATTTAAGAATGCTTTTAAGTTCATTCTTGGAAATCTTCTTTTCTAGAAAATGGGCTTTACCCAATTATGGAGGAATAGTCCAACAAATACTCTAGTTGATTTTGGTAGCTTGGTTCAGTGAATGATATTCCCTAAAGTTCCTGTGGATCTTTTCGTTCCTAGTAACTGCTATTTCTCGTTGTATTTTTGGTAATATATATTTGGTGAATGACGATTGCCAGATATGATTCGTAACTGCCCATTTAATATGAGTATGGGGCTACTGTAGATTGCTGTGTAGATTATTAAGGTTCACTAGTACGCCTCTCTATATGAACTCGAAACACTAATCAGATTGTTTTTTGCATCAGTCCCAATGTAAGTAATGAAGTACTTTGACCATTGAAATTTGTTGATTTTGTTGTACATAACTATGTTGTAGATAAATGAACCTCCAGTACGTGTTTTTAAAGGTCATGGTTTGTCTAAAGAAGCTGAGGACTACCTCTCATCTCATGGAATTACTAATGCTATTTATAGTATTGATGCCAGTGTTGTGCAAGATGATCTCTTTGGCCAACTAATCACTTGCCCTTTCCGGGTAAGATTCTGGACTGTGAAAATTCAGTTGTTTCAAACCCATTTCTTCTTTCTTATTTGTGTGTGGAAAAACTTTGTACGCGCAACGTGCTCCATTATAATTTTGTTGTATGCAGGAGCCCAATTCTTCAAAAGATAAATCAGCTGGAAAGAATCACGTAGATAAGAGGCCACAGGTGATTGAAGTACATGCCTATTGTTGGAACTTGTGACATTGAAATCTTATGCAACAAGTTTCTTAAATTTTAACATATATTATCTTTCTCTTTCTCCTCAGGATGTTATTGGATCGGCTTCGTTTCCAGTAAATCCTCAGATAAAGCATGGCAAATTAGATAATTTTCTCCAAGTCCCTCCAGTTTCTTCGTATTGCGTAAGTTGGCTATAGCATGCTAATATTTTGTAGTGTCAATACAATAATATGCTGACCACACTTTTCTTCATGCCATCAGTTAAAAGCCTGGAATGCACTGGTCTTTTAGTTTTTATAGTGTGCTTGAGTTCCAATTTGATGTATTGTGGAACATGTTCGCCAATATTTAGTTAATAGATCAAATACACATCCCCCACCCCCAAAATCAGTATAAATTTTAGTCTTAGAACCACTTCACTTGCCTTCCAATGTCTTAACTGCTGAATATCCGCTGCTGTTAACTCTCATGGGTTCTTTTTGCATGCCACGATGTACATGCTCCGTCAGCTTTTATCCTTCTTAGCGTACTTGTCTATATTTTTGTTGGTATGTAATATCTGATATCAGTTGGTCATATTTCACAGCTTCACTTCCCATTTCATGTACAGTGTTCGTGCATTCTTGAGTTTGATGGTGCATCCAAGGGCAATCCTGGACAGGCTGGTGCAGGTGCTGTGCTGCGGGCAGCAGATGGAAGCATGGTTATTCTTCTTTTCTGTCAACTCTTCATTTGTTCTTTTCTTTTATGTTTTGTTCCCCCCCTTATCTTAAATTATAGAATAACCCCCCCCCCCCCCAAACCACCACCTCCCTTGTTATTTCATAAAGTGTCTCCTTTGAAGATTCAAATTCACTCTTCTGAAAATTTACAACGAATGAGTACTTGAATATTCCTGAGGTTTATCAGTGGCGCTATACGGTAATACACCACCTGACCTGACCTTTGATTTTCATATTGAATAAAATTAGGTGTTTCGATTGCGTGAAGGAGTGGGTATTGCGACTAATAATGTTGCTGAATACCGAGGTGCAATTTTGGGGTTAAAATATGCCCTTCAAAAAGGGTTCAAACATATACGTGTACAAGGAGATTCCAAACTTGTTTGCATGCAGGTATCATTTAGTTACTTTTACTTCATGTTATCCCTTTTACTCCCTACGTCCCCGTTTAAATTTCACATTTTGCTGGGTGTGTGTTTTAAAAAAAACTGCTATATTGACTTTTTGGATCAATGAATGAAGAATATTTTTAAATAAAGTAGGTATTGAGAATATATTATTACCTTTTTTGGTTGTGAAATTATTTGTGAGATGTCCCGAAAAGGAAAGTGTGAAATTTAAGTTGGGACGGATGGAGTATTTCGTATGTCACTTCTTGTGAAAAAGTAAAAGAATCAGAAAGTCTCTGTAATTCAGTACTTTGTGAGGAGTCTTCTTTGTACATCAGTGAGCTCGTTCTTCTGATAATCATACTAGCCTGAGTATGATCTCTTTCTATACTCTACTACGGTATCTCATGGCAGGTTCAGGGTTTATGGAGAACCAAAACTCAGAATATGACAGACCTTTGTAAGGTGGCTAAAGAGCTCAAGGATCAGTTTATGTCTTTCCAGATATGCCACATTGAAAGAGTAAGTATTGCTTAACTAAAGCTTTAAGTTGTTAAATTTAAAAATTGTATGTACAGAGATTCTTCTACTTATACTTTGATATATCCAGCTTTCTGAATGCAACTTATAAGTACGCCTGTAGCTGTGTGCATTAACGAAATATAGTGTTTATGGCTTTATGCTCATCGTTCATTGGAATCAAGGCAGTGTTATCCGACTGCTCTGTACTGTCTGTTTAAAATAATATGCGTTAGATTAGCATCCTTGTTAGTTTGTTCTGAATATAAGCTGTTGTTACGCAGCTGATGGTTTTCGTACTAAATTGTCCACATTTATTACTCGTTCCTTTCTCATTAGAATGGTGTCTTTTAATTAATGTTGTTAGGAATACAACACTGAGGCTGATGCACAAGCTAATCTGGGAGTACATCTAAAGCGTAATTCCTCCGACTTTTAAATTTGATATTCGTCTTATCTTACACTTGCTTCTAAGAACCTAACGGTTGTGCAGTCGGTGAAATCCAAGTGGAGTGTGACGTGAAACAATGATTCAAATGCTCCAAGGAACGAGTCGCCCCTTATTTTGTCGAAATGTTGTGCTTGGCTCTGCCTATCTCTCGTACAAACATATTGAAATTGTAGATAAATTATTAGAAATATGTTTAGTCGCAAATCTGTTTTGGGAATTGGATTTAAATGCTATTTTCTCCGTGATGATATATGTAATCTATGTGCTTGCTCGAAATTAGCTGCATCCTCTTTAACAATCATGTATGGTTTGATTGAAATTATGTATAATGTCATCACTACTTTTGTATGGATATTTTACTATTTCTCTATTTAATACTATCAGAATTGAATCTCATGTGTGGTTAAGATTATGCATGCAATCTGTATTGATAAAATGATCATTTGTTCTAGTTGTAATAAAGAATTGGGAATATGAATATATTGAGAATTAACGATAACACCTTTGGAAAGTGCACATATAGTTCCTTGTTTGAAACACTAAAACAACTTCTAAAATTAGTTCTTTTTAAATCTGTTTTTCACTGCTTTTGAATAAGTATGATTCTATTAATTGTTTTGTAGAATTTTAAAGCACGAGCGAAATATAATCTAACTTTCATTAATTTTAGAATCATTACTTTTTTTTTCCCCAAAATTTCTTCCTTTGTCCCAATTTTTTTTTTAAAAAAATTTATTTTCATAATATTCGTAAATTTATATTAGATGTTATTTAATTTAAATACGAGGGAGTACTATTTAACACATAAAAAGTTAATAAAATTACTCCTTTAAACCTCAACTATTATTCATGTTTTTCTAATACACTCACTAAATATTTTATTATTTCATAATTTACATCAAATTAATACAATATATTTTACAATTATAAAATAAATATTCTCCTATATAATAATTTTATCTCCTAAATATATATTTTATGACAAAAATTTAAATAAAATATTTCACGGTATAAAACATACCATATATATATATATAAATTCGAGGATCATTGACCGGGTTGGATCGGATTTGAGCATTTTTCTCAAAAAATCGCGTAAGGTGGAATTCCAGATTTTCGCTCCCAAATATGTTACAATATGGGTAAATGCATGTTACTATTAGGCAAAATGTGTGTTACAATCAGATTAAATATTTTTTTATATATATATTACATGTTTTTGTAGAAATGACATTTTTTCGTATAATGTAAGAGCAAAATGCGTGTTTATAAGAAAATATATATTACTCTTTCATAAATATATACTCCCTCCGTCCCTCTATATGTCGCTCGCACCTTTTGGGCACACGAATTAAGGTAAAAGTGAAAAAATATAAGTGATGTGATGGAAAAAGTGAAAAAATATAAGTGATGTGATGGAGAAAAATGAAAAAATAATGGAAATAGTGTAAAAAAATATTGAAAATAATAATAAAAAAGTGAATAGTAGTTTCTAAAAAAGGTAAAAAAAGCAAATGAGCAACATATAATGGGACGGACGAAAATGACAACATGAACAACTTATAGTGAGACGGAGGGAGTATTTATTTGTATAGAAATACTCCATCCGTCACACTATAAGTTGCTTGTCACTTTTTGCCACAAATAATAAAAAAAAGAATAAAATTTTGATATAGCATAGGTGATGTGATGGAGAAAAGTGAAAAAATAACGATAATATTGTAAAAAGTAGTAAAAATAATAATAAAGAAGTGAATAGTAGTTTCCAAAAAAGGTAAAAAAATAAATGAACAACATATAGTGGGACGGACGAAAATGGCAAAATGAGCAACTTATAGTTGGACGAAGGGAGTAAATTATTTAATCTTATAATAACACGTATAAATGTGTTACCAAATGAATCAATATATCTAACTTTAGGGGATGATCATTAAATTAAAAAAAAAAAATTGTTCTTAAGAAAAAACATTTTATCCTACAGTAACACATGTTTGCCCATTTAGTAACACAAATTTGAGAACAAATATGTGTTACTATTAGAGCAAATGTGTGTTACAATCATATAAAATATTGTTATTTTGCATATATTCATTTGTTTATATAAAATAAATAGTTTTTAACATAATATAAGAGCAAAATCATGTGTGTTACTATAAGAAAAAATATTAATTTTTCATAAATATTTATTTATTTGTATAGATTTTTTTTATATAATAAGACATATAAAATAGTAAAAAAAATGTGTTATATATATATATATATATATATATCAATATATCTAGATTTAAAGGAATCATGATTAAATTAAAAAATACATATTTATTCTTATAAAAGTACATTGTCTCTTACAGTAACACGCATTTTCTATATTGTAACACACATTTGCCCATTATGTAACACAAACTGGGAAACAAATGTGTGTTACTATTAGAACAAACGTGTGTTACAATCTTATGAAATGTTGATATTTTTATATATATTCATTTATTTTTATATAATAAATAATTTTTTATATAATACAAAAGCAAAATGTGTGTTACTATAAGAAAAATATTTATGAAATAATAATATTTTTTATTATAGTAACACACATTTTTTTATTAGATAGTATGAAAAAAATGTTATTTCTACAAAAAAAAAAATGAATATATGTAAAGAAAAAATAATATTTAATCTGATTGTAACACACATTTTGTTTGATAGTAACATAAATTTTCCTAAAATGTAACATATCTGCGAGCGAAAAAACCTAGAATTATAGTTGCAAATTCTTTTAAAAAATAATGTTCAAATTCGACCCGACCCATTTAAGGACCTGCGAATTTTTAATATAATATATTTTTCACCGTGAAACGGTTTACATGAGTATGTCTCATATTTTATTAACATTAATTCCTAACAATACTATTTATTAAACTCCACTTTCACAATACACATATAATATTCATAAAATTATTTCATTATTATTGGAGCTCATTACTAATAAAAATAATTTTCCTTCATGTGTTAATGTTATATTGGATTTATTAGAAGACATGAGAGAGCCGCTTAACAAATTCAAATCAGGCCTTTGCGCCGACCACCGAAAGTCCGAAACCCTTCTCCCTTGCAGCAACTTTCGAAAGTTGGAATCAGTATCCAATCAATGTCCAACAATGGCAATACCGATTACAATAATCTCTTCTCTTCCCTGATTTCCGACGTCAAATCGTACAACGGAACTGACCCCCTCCTCCCATGGCTGCGGTAATCATTTCGAAACCTCACTCAAACTCACTGTGTTTCGTTTGCATCTGTAGATCAACATTTTCCACTTTTCGTGCGCAGTGGGATAAAAAAGACCAAAGAGACGCTCCCGCCTCGGCTTCTGAAGGAGAAACTGCCTCGATTTCTCCAGAAATGCGCCGAGACTTTCATAGCCGACTGCCGTTACTCCAACGATTTGCGCTACCTTCGTGTGTGGTTGCAATTGGTATCTCTTTCTTTCTCGCGATAATAGGTTTTTGTTTATGTTTATCTAGCATTGCTGTTATGCTAAGTTTTGGCTTCCATCTACTTTCAAGTTTGTTTTTGTGTGCCAAGTTAAAACAGTGTGTTTTATTGTATTGTTTCTGGGCCATGGAATTTGAATTGGAAAGGGCTGAGCTATCTGAGTTCATGCAAGTGAAATGTAGATAATGGAATTGGAATTGATGAAGATTTCGTTGAAATCAAATTGGAACGTTTATAGTTACATATTTCAGGAATCTAATTCTTGATGCCAAACCCTATAGTATGATATTTGATTATATGGCATTTAGGAAAGCTTTAAAAATAGTGCTTATAAATTTTATCTATGCGCTGGAATGTAGATGGACTTTGTCGATGATCCAAAATCACTTTTGAGAACAATGGAGAAGAATCGGATTGGGATGAAAAAGTCTTTGTTTTACCAGGCGTATGCCCTCTATTATGAGAAGATGAAGAGGTTTGATGCAGCTGAGAAGATTTATCATTTGGGAGTGCAGAAGTAAGAAGATTTAGTTTTATGTTTTATTTATAGCAACTTCTACGATACACGATCCTAGGACAAACTTCAGACGTGTTTTTACCTTTTTACTTTCATCTTACTGCATTCTGTTTGTTGGAGTAGTTTTTGTATTCTGTAAGCTCTTTAGCAACCTATTTACTAATTTTGATTTTTGTTTGATGTCAAATTTGTGATGACACAATTGTTGCTTACTATTGTTTTATTGAATATATTTGTGCAGCCTTGCAGAGCCTGCTGATGAACTGCAAAAGTCGTATGAGCAGTTTCTTCATCGTCTGGAGCGACATAATAATAAGAGAGTTCAGGTTTTTTATTGATCATATTAAAACATAGTATACCGTTCATTGTTGGTTATTTACATATTAAGCCAGAAGTACAAATACTGCAGCCAGATGGAAGGAATACAAACACTGGAAGATTGAAGACAGTCCCGTCACAAAGCTCTCATAATAACATGCCCATGCAAGAAGCAAATCGAAAACAAATGGCAGAAAATCCCAGTTATAGGGGAGACGGAAATAGGTTCCTAGATGATGCCATTGTTAACTCAGAAGATGTACGGCATCATGGTCTTGTGGAACCCACAATAAATACAAAGGAGGCCATGAATGCCATCAACAGCATGTTTCGAGAGCCATTAAATGCTGGGAGGACAAGTAAAAACCAGTTGAAAGTTGGTAACAATTCTAAAAATGTATTTACGGTTTATTCTGATGGAAGTTTAGAGCCACAGCCGCCCATTTCAGAGGTTCCATCATTTCCCCTTCTTGAAAGAGTTGAAACTAATAAGAGTTCAGATGTATCATTTGAAATATATGTCGATGGTGAGGAAGCTAATGACGTTAACGAGAATGTTAACCATGCTCCTGTGTTTGCTAGACCAAATGATGTCCCTTTAGAATGCGTTAAAGATCCACATCCTAGGAGGCTACAGCGTGAAGATACTGTTGTTTCTAGGTTTGTAGGATCAACCATCTCAGATGAACCAGAGGTGGAAAATGTTTGGCACCATGGCCTTGTAGACCCCACCATTAATTTGAAGGAGGCTATGGAAGACATTAACAACATGTTTGGAGAGCCAATAGAATTTACAAGGAAGAGTCGGTCAAAGAAACATGAAAAAGCACCTGATTTTAATAGCAATTGTGGAGATTTTCTGATTCTTCCCGATGATGAACCAGATGATATGGTACAGAAATGCAGCCCAAGGAACAATGACAAAGTGCCAGATATGATGGGGGAAAACTCTGGGTTTCTGATACTTCCTGATGATGAATTGGATAATCAACAAGATAACTCCTTGCCAAGCTCATCTACCGAAAAAGGAAGTGATATGTTTGAACAAACATTGTGCACAAAAGAAGCAATGGATGAAATCAATAAGTTGTTTGCTATGCCAATGGATTTCTAAAATCCTGTAAGTGAGAAACTCTCCTTTCCTTTGCGTTTCTGTTTTCTGTTGTTGATGCGGAAGTGGAGACAGTATGTATGGTCAACTTTGAACGTAAAACTGTATTTATTGGCATTGAATCAGCCCACGAACCATGTGTAGTACCGAAGCCCTACGAGTCTAGTTTCGGATGCAACAAATGGTGAGTCATTTGGAGTTTTCTGGAAGAAGTTTTGTCAATTTAACTAGAAAGTGGCATACTACTGTGAAAATCTGTATTTGGTTTTCAAGTCCTTCCTACTACCATTTGGATTCGTTTTTGAAATTCATTGAAGAACATCAAATGCTGGAGTGTTCATGTATTTAGATTGTGCAAGGGTCGATATGTTTGATTCTTGTGTCTTAAGAGGTTGTACGAGTCAAAGTTATCGATTATTAGCACTTTGGATTCTTGTGTAATGGCTCCTATAGATAGAGCCTTTGTTTTGTATCAAGGCAAACAAGATTAATGAAAAATATATTTCCAAGTCTATTGACTTTTTGTAGAAGAAAGGATTTCTTCTTCTTGCCTTCTAATCTTGAATTTATTACATCTAAGATTTTTTTAGAACCATATTTACATTTAGAGAGATCATTTTGTTTCACTTACAAATAAGGGCTAATTAAATAGAACAAGGGGCAAAATTTTATCCCCTGCCATTTCAGAAAAATCTGCAATTCTCAGATATGAATAATCACAGTTAAATTATTTACACACAGCACACACATCATTTTTATACAGCACTTTAAATTGAATCTGCATCATTTCACACACACAATGTCTCTCCCTCCCCTCCATTTCTCTCTTTTAGACACGTTACACACATCAGCGTCACGCTCTACGGCCGGTTCGGCTGAGGGCCTCCATTTCTTCTGACGCGATTTTTCCCTCTGACTTGACCGAGGGCCTCGATCGATTTTTGTTGGAAGGAACAGGAGGCGTCAGCGGCGTTGTTGGTGAAAAACTTGTGGCAATCGATGGCTGCCGCCGTTCTCATCAAATCTATTTGCGGTGGCGGTTAAGGGCCGACCTGTGGCAGCTTTGAGGCGCGTGAGGGGACTCATCGCTGAAAAGATCTGTGCTCCGATTATGCTCCGCCTCGCATAAATTTTACCGCATTTTCAGTGCTTTGGACTCTTCTTGCTTCGTGTTTATGACATCTTCAGAAAGGGACGAGTTATAAATCTTGATTGAGTTATGAGGTTTGTGGGTGAATCTTTTCGATTTTGTGGCTTTTAGAAAATGTGGAGAAAGATTTCAATTGGATGAACTAGAAGCTGCAACAAATTTCTTCCCGTATGTGGGTGTTTGTTAAGAATTTTTTTTATTTTGTTGGTTTTTAGAAAATGGGGTGAAAGATTTCAAATGTGAGGAGTTGGAAGCTGCAACACATTTCTTTCTGTTCCTGTTTTGAGTAATCTTGGTTTTGGATATTGACGCAAGCACAGTCTTTATGGCGTCGGAGGGGCGTGGAATGAGGCAATGGGGGCGTCGGTGCGGCAGTGGTTTTTGGCGGAAGCTCGAAATATGCCAGAGATGTGGTGAAGAAAACCTAATTTGTTACTTATTTCGTTGACATGAGGGTCCGATTTTGGTCCATCGATGCTGGTCCATCGATGCATACTCTGCTACCGAAAGTTGAAAAAGTTTGTTCTATGTTAATACAAAAGAAAAAAACTTTGTTATCGTGATTGTTGTTTTGTGTATTTCTAGATTGTTCATTTTCTTTCGGAGCTAGTTAAATTGAACATCTAAGTATGGGTTGATGCCTTGTATTGCAATGGATGTCTAGTTTTTTGGAATGATTTGTGGTTGAGCTTTTTATTATTTTTGTTCATTAGTGTAATTACATTTTGGTAAAGTATTGTAAAATTACATAAAAGTATAGTATTGCAAATAGTTCAATAGTATCGTAAATAACACAGAAGTATTATAGTCTCTCGCCGGAAAAAATAATGCCCAGAAACGAAATAGCGACGTATAAAGTTCAGAAAAAAATTCAAAAATACTGACACATACTAAAAGTATTGTCGCAACTCACTGAAAATTTTTTGACCAAAAAAATATTGATAGAGCTGTGAACAGTAGAAACAATACATGAACAATAACTTTTATCATGTAAAGTTGTACTATGTCACATGCTTTAATTTTGTAAATTTAGGGACATTTATCCCTAGTTGTAATGTTTCAAAATAAGGGTCCCCGGATGTAATACGGCTTTTAGAAATGCCCTCCCATATAACCACCCCTTAATCTTTTTGTAGATTACTTAAGGTGAAGAGTTTTTATTATTCTTAGTGAATTTTATTAAGTGGATAGCTATTTTTATTATTCTTTTAGGGCTCGTTTGGTTCGTAAGATAAAAATATCTATCCGCAACGCGGATAGATATTTTTATCTTACGAACCAAATGAGCCCTTAGTGTTATCTTTTCATTTCACCAATTATTAATA
Organism: Prunella vulgaris; assembly: GCA_026898435.1. NCBI lineage: Eukaryota > Viridiplantae > Streptophyta > Magnoliopsida > Lamiales > Lamiaceae > Prunella > Prunella vulgaris. Next base: position 166,968 of record JAPKLY010000432.1, on the reverse strand, counting down.
CTCTCTTTGTTCTCAAATTATTTGGAAATAAGATACGAAAAAAAAGAGTATGTGAACATAAAATTAAATAGAAAAGTGTGTTTTATTAATTTTTGTGAGTGTTAATTTTTTTTGCATGTGAAAGTAGATTGAATGTTTAAATAAAACAAATATAAATATATGGTTATGACTGTTATCAATTTTATTTTTAATGTGTTCCTAGGTTAAATTTTTTTAACTATCTGAGTTATTCTATCTTTTCTAATTAAACATTTGTATGTCGCAAGGTTACACGAATTTACATATGAAAAGTATTATATATGAAAAGAAATTTACATGTAAAATCGCCTGAAAAAATATTAGTACGTATTATAATAGAGTATCACTACTCCTAACCTAAAATTCTCTAAATAAATCATACTCTCTCTGTCCACCAAATTATTTTCCACTTTCCTTTTTTATTCGTCCACAAAACTTTTTCTCATTCCTTATTTGAAAACAACCCACACTCACAAATAAAAGTTTGGACCCCACAACACCTCCATTTTTGCTTACTTTATCTATCATTTCAATATAATACTAATTTTCATTAAATCATGTGCCACTCCACAAATAGGAAAAATATTGGTGGACGGAGGGAATATTTATTATATATATCATCATAAAATTTAAAAGTTAACTTATATTACTGAATATTAAGGATGACAATTTGGTTCGTCTCGACCAGAACCCGTGTTGTTTCGATCGCTCATCCTATGACCAACAGTGGGATGGGGCGGGCCTGAGTATCATTGTCGTCCTATTATATTTTGAACCGTTTATATTCTTAAATTTTGAATATATACAATATTTATACGAATAGTATATTAGTATTTTTTATTACCTGCTGTAAGCAATTAAAATTAATTGCCAAAATAAAAAAATAACATGTAGAAATTACATGTTAAAATAATTTATTATTGGGAGTTTTAATAAATTTAATTCCTAAATAATAAATTCAATTGGGCCTTAAAAGCCTAATAAATTCGATTGGGCTTCTAAAAATCAAATTAAATATTTTGGGCCTCTAAAGTCCAATTAATTATTCCGGATTTTTTAAAGTCATTAAACGCAATCTTTAAAAAGCCCAAGAAATCAAATCTTCACAAATATCCATGAAGATTATCAAATCTTCACAAATATCCTTGAAATCTGAGATATTTTGGAAATATTCCCAAATCATATCTTTTGGCCCATCAAATCTGACCTACAAATCTAGAATTCTACACCTATAAATAGGGTCTCATTCTAGTCATTTTTCATTCACAACATCTATAACTCCACAAGAAGACCAGAGCTTGGAGAGGAGGAGCAACTTGGAAGATCCAAGATTTCAAGCATCCTTGAAGATTCAAAGACGTTCTTCGTGGCTTCAAGAGCGTTCTTCATCAACAAGGCGTTTTGATCCGGGATCATGGTGCGAAGCCTCCGGTCGGCGTTCTTCATCAACAACGACGTTTGATTCGAGAAACACGGCGCCAAGCCCCTCCAGTCAACGTTCAACTACAACAACGACATCATCAACAAGACAACATACACAACAACATCTACAACGAGAAGTCAAGAAGATCAAGGGCTTGAGAAGAAGCATCAAGATCCAAGACTTCAAGCATCCTTGAAGATTCAAAGGCGTTCTTCACGATCTTCAAGGGCGTTATTCGAGTTCTTCATCAACAAGACATTTTGATCCGGGATCATGGTGTGAAGCCTCCGGTCGACGTTCTTCGTCAACAACAACGATTGATTTGAGAAATACGGCGTGAAGCCCCTCCAATCAACGACCATCCACAAGTCTTCAACAACGACAATAACACACAACAAGGAGTCAAGAAGATCAGAGTTTGGAGAGAAGCATCAAGATCCAAAACTTCGGGCATCCTTGAAGATTCAAAGGCGTTCTTCACGATCTTCAAGAGCGTTCTTCGAGTTCTTCATCAACAAGGCATTTTGATCCGGGATCACGGTGCGAAGCCTCCGGTCAACGTTCTTCATCAACATCGACGTTCGATTTGAGAAATACGGCGCGAAGCCCCTCCGATCAACGTTCAACAACAAATCCTCAACGACAATCAACACTACTCACCTACAACAGCATCAACATAGAAAGTCCAAAGGTGAATACTCAACAAAGTCCTTGCATAAGGCAATATTAATTTTAAATAAGGTTTAACACCCTCAAATTAATATCAACTTCAACATCAAATCGGACTCAACTCCGACAAATCAACAAAGTCCTTTCATAAGGTAGTGTTAATTCGAAACAAGGCTCAATGCCCTCGAATTAACGTCCAACTCCAAAGTCAATCTCTGACCCAACTCCAAGAAATCCGCAAGTCAAGTCAAGACCAAGTCAAGACTCGAAGAGAAGAATAAGAGGAATTCATAGAGATTGAACCAAATAATCGCATTGATTTCTTATATCAAATTCATAAATTCTTTGTAATTTTCAATTTTCACATTATTAATAAAGAGTTATTAATATTCGTGAAGAAAATTTTGTAGGTTACACCTGCGTTCTAGAGAAATTTGCACACCTACTTATTTGGATATCCCACACTAATTTGCACACTAAAAAAAAAAAATTAATTTGCGTGCACATTCACAAAATTTTACTTATCCATGTCATTATTTTATTTAAATTTTTTATATTTCTTAAAAATGTAAAATTTCAGGAGCGAAAATTTCTTTGGAACAAAGGGAGTAATATTTATAGAATAAGAATAAAATAATTAAAAAAAATTATTTTAAGTCAATATGTACTGATAAAACATAATATGATATTTTAACTATAAATTTCAATTGATACAAACATATTTAAAGATAAAATAAATTCATAAACATGTTAGTAATATCATGAGTAAATTTATTTTTTCAATTAAGATCTTCATTCTATTTTAAACATATTAGAGTATTATATATATATATATATATATATATATGACTTTTTTTAAATAATAAAAATCTTATTTAAAATGAGTCAAACTATCCTACATCGTGACTCACAACGAATCGATCCAACCTGATCAGTACACAAAGTGGGGCGTGTCTAGATCTTCTAGTAACCGTCTCCATCTTTCCATTACCAATTCAGTTCAGAATCTCATTTATTAAACTGATAAAAATGTTAACCTTCCACTTATTAAACGTACTTATTTATTATACACAACAATAAAAAGGGTTAAATTCAGGGCATCCACTTTTCCACTATTAGTTTTTCTCATATTAAAAGTTACAAATTTAATACAAAATAAACACCACAAAAATAAGATTTAATTAATGCGTAAAAAACTATCCGACTTCCCAAGTGTGAATCACAATTAAATAAGTTTTACATTCTAGTTAATATTACACCTGAGTACCAGACTCCTCACTTGAATAGGTGGTCCGGGTGCAATTTTCTCCAAAAATGAATTAGGAGAGAGATATAAAGTTGACTTGAAGATATTTTTAGAGTATTTGAAGACTTGATGACTACCGATAATTTTTTTTTTTAATTAGCAACTATTCAATTCCCCCTACACGAAGTTATAATTCAGCAAACCCAAAAGAAAAAGAGAAGAATAAAATACAAAAACGTTCAACCATTCAACTCCCTCTAGTAAGTCTCCTGTGCACCAATTACACGGTGCAACTCTAGTTCATTTTTAAAAAGTTAAACAATTTATTACTGAAAAGTGTATGTTTCATAGTTTAACTTTTCAGTTATAAACTGTTTAATTTTTTAAAAATAAACTTGAGTTGCACCGTGTAACTGGTGCATACAAGACTAATTCAATATAAAATATCCTTGAAAGAGGTTGGAATTCTTTTTCTTTCGTCAATACTTCAACAACTTTCATGACAACTCCTCAAATTTCTGCATAATATTAATTTTCGTATTAATCATTTAATAATCAATCTTTCAGTAATATATAGTTCAAACTTTTATGGAATTAAATCTTACCTTCTAAGCAAAAAATAAATAAAAAAATCAACCTTTTCAAATTATAATGGCACTCTTTTGAGATTTGATCAAAGATGTGAATCCATCAAGAACTATTCGAACACTTAAATTTTGAGTTCTACTGGCCTATGAAACAAGATTTCCAAACCAAACTGAAGTTGTGAGTTTGGAATGTGTGCTTCATGACCAAGAGGTATGAAAAATTCGTATAAAAATTCTATTTTATTTCATTTTTACATATGTATTTTTATGAATTCAAAAATATGTCAAGGTTATGCTTAAAATAAAATCAAGAGTATGTCAAAATAATCTTAAACTAAATTGATAGACATGAACCCACAATGCAAATAAATAAAAATATTTTTTAAATGATCATAGTTTTTGCATATACAAATATGAATTCTAACGTAATGTTTTGTAAATATTACAAGGTTCTCGATTTCATGTAACTGTCCCCAGACAGATTCACAGTTTTATGCCAAGAATCAAAGAAGGATATCTCATACAATCAAAAAATAAATAAAAAATTTGTTTGTCTGTACAATATGTATTTCAAGACAATAAATAACAAGTACAAAATATTCTTCATAAAAAAAACTAATGCTTTTCAATATTTTGACCATCATTTTTTTCATTGACATATGAATTCCAACAGTTTTCTGAGTAGAACTCACTAATTTGGAAGACACGTGCCTTTTTAGTAACTTATAGCAATTTTTTCCTTCAAATTTTGTCTCTGAAAAATCACTTCCCAAATTTTATTAGTTACTATGTCGTATAATTTAAAGTTTTAATACTATTGAAATAGATTTTATTGAAAAATTAACAGTTCCGGATATAGCACTAAAATTGTAGCACACAATGGTCAGGCCACCAAGCTTTGGGGGATCACCATAGAGGATATTGAGTATAATATTTTAAACGTGATAATTCTATTTTGAATTAATGATTTTAAATTGTAATGAATCTATCTAATTTTTTTAAAAAAAATATAGGAAAAATCAATTAAAGTACACTTTATGAGAAGATTATGTTGACATGTGTATTAATCTAAAAAGCATAGCTCAGGACCTCTTTGATGCTACAGTTTTTCTTTCACAATGAAACATAGCAAATAATTTAATAATAAGGGGCGAGAGGATCCCTATGCCTAATCGATCATGGGCTGAGACTCGAGGCTGGTCATATTGGAGCAACACTCATCTGGATTCAGGCAGAATTCTCGGGCTCAAATCCTTCCATGTGCAAGGTTCGTAGAGTAGAATACTTGAAAGATCTAGTCAATAATTCAGGAATAGACAATATAGGAGGTATCCCCCTATCCATCGGCTAAAAGGAAGACCTTTTGGACTAGTCATAGCTAAGATGACTAAACACAGACCGAGAGTGGGATTCAGTAGCCTGCATTTAGCTTTCTCTCTGGTGCTCCATTTGTCTCCTGGCCTCACGCTGGTAGAAGTTGCAGTTCCTTTTGAAAGTTGAAGATGAGCTCCTAGCAACCCTCATCTCTTTAGCCTTTTCCTTGAGCTCTCGGACAAGGGTGTCTATCTGTTTTGGAGACTCGAAATCTTGCATCAAAATAGGCCTCAGTTCTCTTGTCCGACGCTCAAGTATGAACTGAGTGCACTCAACTGCTGGGGTGCCTTTAGGGGTGAACATGCCTTCGACTGGTGGATCCAGGCCCATTGGCGCCTTGGAGAGCAAGGTTGGAGGAGTATCAAGGTCACATTCTGAGCAGTAGCAACATCAACTTTTGATTTGGTCATGATGGCCAGAAAATAAATAACAGAGTGAGTTCATTTGAAGGTTCGAAGATTTGAAAAAATTCTTTAAAATATGGGAAAAATTGGAGAGAATTACAAAGAATAACAATCATCCTTCTAGTCCAAATTGTTGGACCTTGAGTAACTAATGTGATTCGGACTCAAAGAAACAAAGTAAACAGAGCAATACAAAAAACAAATGCTGAAATCATAAAGAACACATATAATTGTCTAGCCTTATATTGCAAGGATTATGACTTAAAGAGGTGTTTGTATTGCTTGCATATATGTTAACGTGTTTGTTATATCCATGAGAAGTCATATTTATACATTCCCAATACAAGAAGAGAGTGTCACATGACATGTGGTCCTATGGCTATTGAGCTCTAGATGGTGGTTGTGTTGCGCACTAAATTGTAGTGGAACTTCCTAGACCAATGACTTAGTGCATGTAGGATAATATTCAACTGAATCGTATTATGTGTTAGACTAGATGAGATTCTAGAATACGTATTTGATTTTTTTTCCCTAAGCTCTCGATTCCTCGTATTGGGAGAGGGAGCTCATTGAATGTTGATCCTGACTTCTTGGCTCTAAAGCTCGAATGCTCGTAGAAGTTGGTCCGAGCTTCAGACCAGCTCAGACAAATAGCAAGTGCAACTTCGAGCTTCTTGTGATCTTGTACAAGACAGTTAAGGCTCATCTGAGCTTTAGACATTCTTGGATGGATTATGAGAGCTTCTTCGAGGTTCCCCTTGCTCTCCCACTGCATGGGCTTGACCTTGTTCTTCTTAATATTTGGTTTGGACCCAAATGTAATCATAATCGTGCCACAACACTATATAATGTTAATATATACTCCCTCCGTCCCGGAACTACTTTCATAGTAGTTCCGGATATGCAAACCAAGAAAAAGTAAGTATGTGAGTATAAAGTTAAATAATAAAATAAGATAAAGTGTATTTTATTAACTTTTGTGAGTGAAAAATGTTTTTTTTTTAGGTGTGTGAAAGAAGAGTTGAGACGTCCAAATAAGGAAAATGTGAAAGTAGTTTTGGGATGGAGGAGGTATGTACCATAATCTTTATTCTCAAAATAGGTTGATCTTGTTGACTTTTTAAGATGTCTTCTCTAAAGATTTTTTTCAATATTTTTAAAAAGTCAATTAAGTCTTCATAAATATTTACTTAAAAATTAATTATATTTTTATTTAGCTTTATCAAATTTAAAAGATCTTTTAAATTAATCTCTTAGCTTAATTGAATTGTATCGGAGATTTAATTGTTTTTTTTATATTTTTTGAAATTTTGAAATTTTATATTATTTTATTATTTAAACATTGATTTAATTTTTTAACTATTTTTTATTTTGATGATATTTAAAAAAATCAATTATTTTTTTAATATTAAAAATTTATTATTTTTATTAATTTAAATTAAAGGACTAATTTAAAATTAAATAACTTAAAAGACTAAAATCAAAATGAACAAAATTTAGAAGAATAATTAGTATATATTATAGGATAACTTAATTATTTTGCGTCTTAACAATTGAAGATTTTAGAATATGAGTAATGAGACTTATTATTATATTATTATTACTATATTTTGAACAATAATTATTTAAGTGAAAATTAACTTTGTAAAGAAAAGATATATAAACGAAAACAGATAAATGGGTAAGTCTCTTGTGCACCAGTCGGTGCAACTCAATTTCATTTTTGAAAAGTTACACAATTTATTACTGAAAAGTTGCACAAATTATTACTAAAAAGTTATACTATAAAAGATACATTTTTCAATAATAATATGTGTAATTTTTTATTAGTATTTTGTATAATTTTTAAAAAATAAATTTGAGTTGTACCGTGTAATTGATGCATACAAAACTAATCTCGAATTGAATATCTTCTAAAAAAATAAATAAATAAGAGGGTAATAAAGTCGAAATAAAATTTTATTTTCCCAGCGCATTTCCTTCCATTGTGGATAGAATAGAATAGACGGAAGCAAAATTGCTGCAGAAACTCACTCACACACACCAATGGCTTCCATCTCTGCTTTCTCGCTTTCGAGGCCCACTTCCCCTTTTTCGTCCTCATCTTATACATCATCTGCTTTAAGCCCACTTCAATTACAGTTCTCCTGCATTAAATATCGGGCACAATTCAAGAATTCCTCCATTGCATCAGTGGTGAAGTTGAATAAGCAGAGATATTCAAGGCCCGTAAAAGTACGGGCCGTGGCGGAGGAAGAAGAAACCCTTGTCCCCGGAGAAGAAATCGCGCCTCCAGATGAAGCAGCTGCGCCCGACCAAACTGTATCTGTTGCGGTGTCGCCTTCCGACGTGCTCAAAATGTTTTTTCAGGTATGTGTTTGTGTTTTACTGTTTATCTGTTGATAATGCCTAACACATGTTTGTTGAAATGTCTAGCTGAGTCTCTGGTTTGAAATGTATAGGCAGAAGGAACGATGACTGACTCCGCTATTCCTGCAGTTGCCAAGGCTTTGGAGGTACACCATTAATCCCTTGCTGGGACTGTTCTACACACATTCACTCAACAATCAGTCATCTACCGCTTTTTCTTGACATTTGATTTTGAAATTTGTGCGACTATAGATATTGAAAATGCAAAATTGGGTGCCCAATAGGCATATGAAGTAGTTATCTGAAACGTAGCATCAGTTAACAATCTTATCTTGCATTTACATTCTATAACCTGATATTGTTGTTTTCTTGGGCACTTTTATTTGAACAATTGCTAAAGAGCATATTAGATGTCCTTTTCTTCATCCGCAAGAATATTTCTGCTTCTATATGGTACCTGGCAACTTTCCAGCGTTGGCCCAACTTGTAAACCATTTAGTCCACTCATTGATACATTGAAATCTATGTTCTTTGTGAATACTGAATCTTGATTCTTAATTATAGGAAGTAGAAGGCATTTCGGATCTTAAAGTACGAGTACTTGAGGGCATTGCAAGCGTTGAGGTATTGTCATTACTCCTTGTCTTACTCTTAATCATATTCATGCCTGGCAGAGAAAGTTAATTCTGAATATTTTATCAACTCAGTTCTACTTGATGGCCACGATGTTAGAACTATTTATTTCTAGATTCTTTTGGCCTTTGTTCAACAAATGCTAGATCCCCTTGGGTATACCTTATTCAAATGTTAGCATCTGTAATGAAGGTCTTGGATTCTTATTTTTTAGAAGAGATGGGAGGCTGATAAACATGCAGAGGGATCAATCTTGTAGTTTATTGGTTTCATGATTACTGTGTAGTATTTAGGAGATATTAGTATCAGTCAAGCATATGAATGCAATTTGGACACTATCATATCATCTGATCTGTTCATGGTTGTTCTCAACATGGTAAGTTGTATTCTTCTTCCTTTGCAGTTGACGAAGCAAACAACTGTACAAGCTACAGGGGTTGCCTCAAATTTGGTTGAGATAATACAAGGTTCAGGCTTCAAGTTGCAAACATTGAATTTAAGCTTCGAGGATGAAGAAGATTTGAGCTAGATCATCTGCTCTTTATGGGGTGTGAGGTATTTGCATATTTTTCTCACCGAATTTTGAGAGTCAGAATCGGAACTCCTTGAGATGATTTGTCCATAAACTACTAAGATCGTACTAAATTTGAGCTTGTACTCTTGTCGTAGGAAATATTGAGGTCTCAACAGTCAGGCTTCTTAATGACAAAACTTGCTACTTTACATTAATAGTATCACCTGTACAACTTATTACATTGCTGTGACTTCTTACGAGTCTTGTGTGTTGCCATCTAATTTCTTTGCCTCAGCTATATATATCATCAAATATCCAGAGACCATTGAAAAAGAAGCAACAAAATCGGACATAGAAATCATCTCTGTAACATACAAATAGTATTCTGAGTACATAGTTCTACAACTATACATACAACTCTAGTATTTCCAAAAACTAAAGCAATATACACATATTTACTTCATTGTCCACTTCATCAGGGAAAACATGACTGCTAGAAGAATTGCTGTTATGGCTATTATGTTGGTTGACATCTTTGGCAGCAGCCAATGGCGGAGATGTGGGCTCCAGCCCCTAGCCCATACTGTGTAGATGCACCCAAAACGAATACTGCAATTGGCTTCAACTCAGACAGCCTTTCTTGGACTTCTTGTTGCTGTTCTTCTTTCTTCACTCTGAAAGAATTTGTTTAAACTTCATTTTAGTTGTTAGTATTGTCTGTATTCTTGCCCTTCACCCCTGGAAATCTCGTGGAAACAAAGGATTTTGTATTCTTGATTGCCTATTTATGCTCCTAATGAAATTTTGTTTGAGTATGGGCATTGAAGTATGTTGGATGTTGTAGACATTATTCCAGATGATATATAAATCTGTGTATGCATTACGCCTCTATCATAAACAAATCTATACATTACAGGCTCCTAAATTGGCACTAGGCAACCCACATTCTTTTCTCATACAAGTGCCAATCAACCATATAAGCTAACTAGTTTGGATCTGAATTCGCACTAAAATTGCACATATATTCACTTACTTATTTCTACTACCCGTTTTTCTCATCTCACCAGTGTCTCTATTTGTATTAGACAAAAAAAATTGTATTTTAGACAATTATTATATTATGGGTATCACTATCACATAAGATTCCCATTGCCATCCCTAAGGTAGTGTTTGTTTACGTCTTGAGGTGGATGGAGCACATTCGGATGGAGAAAAAAAGTGGATGGGGCAAATCCTGTGAATAGTAAATTTGTGTTTGGTTTGAATTGGATGTGGCAGGGGTGGATGAAATTTTATGTCAAATCAATACTTTTTGGAGATGATGATGTATTATTTTATTATTATTAGTTAGTGGAGTAATGATTGAATGATTGTATATTAATTATATTTTGTTGTAATACATAATTTTTTTTTTAAAATAACCTTGATAATTAATAATTTTTTTAGATAAATTAAATTAATAATAAATAATATAAAAACAGTGTATATATAATACATAAATATTTTCAATTTTAAATCACAAATAATTACTAATAGTAGAGGTCTTGTAATACTCCAAGATAATAATCTTAAATGAAATTTAAATATATTTATAATATTAATTAATTACATATATATATAGTTTATATATATTAATAATTAATATATATATATATATATATATAATAGGATATTATAATATGTAAAAAAATATATAATTAAAATTAATTCTTATTTTATATTAATTGATATAAAGTAAATAAAAATATATATGATATATGTGAAAAAGAGATAAATAAAATGTATTTGATATATAAGATAAAATTGATGTGATTGATATTGAATTATGTGAAATAGGTTTGTAGGTGTATAATAGGGAGTGAATGTATATTTTGGATTGAATGAGATGTGCAAGTCCGAAAATTGGGTGGGATGGGGGAAAATCCATCCCCCATCCGGATGGGCCATCCTCAAACAAACACACCCTAAGTTAAACCCCAGATTTTGTCAAAACAAATATAAATAAATAAACCCCAGAAAAGACTTCAAAGAAACTTGCACAGCGGCAGAGGCAGATCGCCATTTTTCGACTTTGGACATAACCCGGACCCGAAACTTGCCTCATTTCTGTTTTGTGGGAATTGTTAATGACCCGTGCTTAAGATTCAAACTGATAACCAAGATCCAGAATTCATTTTCTAATTGCTTCCAATAAAAATCAAATCTTGGACAAGAATGAGGGGAGGGGACGGCATCCTCGGAGTAAGAAGAAGCGTCAGATCGTCAGGGTTAACCAGTCTTAGACTCAGAACTCAGCTTCTCAAAAGGCGAGAAAAATGGCTAGTAATTCTCGGAGTAATACTCCACGCAGTGTACATGCTCAGCATTTTCGATATTTATTTCAAGACCCCTATTGTTCACGGCATGGAACCTGTGAAACCGCGATTCTCAGCACCCGCCAAGCGCCTCGTGCTTCTCGTTGGTAATTGCTTCATCTCTTTTTTCTCCAAATTCGTTCTGCACGCCAGGTGTTTGAGCTTTTGACTGAACGAGTTTATGGTGTTGTGATTGCAGCGGATGGGTTAAGAGCAGACAAGTTTTTTGAGCCCGATTCAGTTGGGAATTACAGGGCGCCATTTTTGAGGAGTGTGATTAAAGAGCGTGGTCGTTGGGGAGTGTCCCATGCGCGTCCTCCCACGGAGTCGAGGCCAGGACATGTTGCTATCATTGCTGGATTTTATGAAGATCCTAGCGCTGTTACTAAAGGTAGGTGATAGTTCAAGTATGTCAATAAATGCTGTCTCTTTTCCAGGTGAAATTACTTTTGCTAAACTTGCTCTCTGCTACTTGAGTTATAGTAGAAATATCGAAAGTAGAATCTTTAGTTTTTTTTTTTTTTTTTTATCTTTCAGTTGTTGTAAACTGTGTGTGTATGTCTCTGTGTGTTTGCCTTTTATTCTTGACTCTGGTGCTGAAATGGTAAGTGGAAACTGTTTCATTAAAGGGTGGAAAGCAAATCCGGTGGAGTTTGATTCGGTCTTCAATAAAAGCCGGCATACATTTGCCTTCGGAAGCCCAGATATCATTCCAATATTTTGTGGCGCGTTACAGCATAGCACATGGAACTCTTATCCACATGAATTTGAAGATTTTGCAACTGGTTTGCTACTTTTTCTCTAAGCTCAGTCCCTGCAACTTCGCATGCATGAATTTTCTGATTTTGTGTATTATCAATTATGTTTATGCAGATGCATCATTTTTGGATGAGTGGTCGCTGGATCAATTCCAGAGCCTTTTGAACAGGTCTAATGAAGATGCAAAACTGAAGGAGCTTCTTCAACAAGACAATCTTGTTGTATTTCTGCACCTGCTTGGTTGTGATTCAAATGGTCATGCTCATCGGCCCTATTCACCCATATATCTCAATAACGTTAAGGTTGTTGACCATATTGCTGAAAGAGTTTATAATCTTGTCCAGAATTACTTCAAGGACAATTTGACATCATATGTTTTTACCGCTGACCATGGAATGAGTGACAAAGGTTGAGGCATTGAGCATTCCTAAACTCAATCATAATTTTCACTTTAGAGCTACATGCATTATTCTGCCCATTGTTCTTCTTTTAAAAAAATATCTATGAATCTAGGGGACTAGTGTACTGAACTACAAATTTTCTTGATAGGAAGCCATGGAGATGGGCATCCATCAAACACTGATACTCCCCTCGTTGTTTGGGGAGCAGGCATTCAACAACCTTTGAAAATATCTGAAAGTCATCAGCATGAAGATAAAGTTCGCTTTGTTGATGACCATGTGCATGACATGCCTACACCATCTGACTGGGGTCTTGATGGCCTAGAGAGACTGGATGTGAATCAAGCTGATATTGCACCTTTGATGGTTGTACAATAACTACTTTGAATTTGGTTTTTCAATGCCTTCTACATATTCACTAATTATCTTTGGAATTTGTGACAGTCAACTCTTTTAGGTTCGCCATGCCCTGTTAATTCAGTTGGAAATTTGCCGCTTGGGTTTGTTGATTTTAATGAGGTGAGCTGGCAGTGCATTGAAGCTTGAACCATGGGATCTGTCTTTAACATCAAATATCAAGCTATGTAATTACTGATAATCTTCATGTTGTATTTGTTTCCCATTACATATGAGCTTTCTTCATGGATTGAAGAGTTGAAATTATTTGTTTACCAGGTGGATAAAGTTGAGGCTGTGCTGGCTAACACAAAGCAAATTCTTAATCAATTTATTCAGAAATCACGTATCCTTTAGACACAACTTTTGCTTAGACCTTTTCAGATCAATTTATGCTGGTGATTTTAACAAGCACATTCCATCCAGGAGCTTGCCTGTGCGTGAATCTGGTTTTGAACAATTATCTCCTTGACTAATTGATTAGAAATAAAGAAATCACATTCGTTGCGTTTCAAGCCTTTCAAACCGTTGGTCAATTATAAATTGATCTTGGATCAAATAGAACATCTGCTATCTATAAGGGAATATGAAGCTGCTCAAAGGCTATCTGAAAATCTTCGAAGTTTGGCACTTGAAGGGCTTCATTACTTTCAAACTTATGATTGGTTTATGCTGATGACAGTGATTTCTCTAGGTTATCTTGGATGGATGATTTATCTGATAATCCATGTCTTGCAGTCTTATACTGCATTACCTGGAATATTTTTCAGAAAGGACAAATCAACATACCTGAAGGCAAACACCATAAAGGTAGGAAAACAAACTACGTTAGCTTGTAACTTTTCCAGCTCCTGTATGATAAATTACAATTATGCCCTTCACAGATATACTTCTCTGGTTTTTTCCTGATGGCATCGGTGTGTATTGTACTGCTCGTGGAACATGATCCTCCTCTCTATCATGCATACTTTGCCATGACAATATTTCTTTGGGTTCAAATCTGCTCCGAATATCAGTTCCTGAAAGCACTATGGAGATACGTGCATGGGAAAGAAATTAATTATTTTGTAAAATTTTTGGCTTGTTTTATTGTTTCGGTATTCATCCTTGAAATCCTGGTACGCAGCATTTATTCTGATATTAATCTCTCAGTCTCCAGGATACTCTGAAGTCTGAGCACTTAGAATCTCGTTCCAGTTTTTTAACTTATTCACATTTATGCAGGTGAGAAGCTTCATGGATAGGAAGATCTATACTTGGACTTTCTTGATTATTGGTGTTATTGCTTCTGTTTATCTTCTGTACTCCACACCATGGAGCTCAGGAATACCGCTTTTTGTATGGCTAGCATGTTGGTCTTTGTCGACTTTCACTTTGATGCCTGCTGAAATTCCAGATAATACCACACTAGTGTAAGTTTAAACTTTGGATTTAATTTTGTTTAAAAATTCTTCACGTGACTTAACTTAATTACAAGAATGTTAGCTTACGTCCCACATTCTCTCAGTTCGTACTGATACATAGGTAGCTTTCTGCTGTCTCTATAAACAGTGATGAATAAGATAAAGTTTTGTTTACTGACTGCTATATCTCATCGTGCAGAATCTATAGTGGGTTTATTATTGTAACAATTGGAGCCTTATCAAGATATCTGGATATGTATTCCAGAGAGAGTAAATTATGGCTTTCTCTAACTCATGAACATAAGAAGTCCAAATTTAATACCCTTTTCCTTTTTCAGGTACTTAGTTGGTGCTTCTTGTGAATTTGCCTAAACTAATTATTTCTGCTGAATATATAAACTTTTGGTGTTATTATAGGTCTTGCTGGTTGTTTTTTCATCACTGATGGTGGCTTTGTCAACTTCTCATAGAACAGAAAAGCAAGAGTTGCTTGCACTACACCAAGTGATAAATTGGTCAATTGCTGGTATTTGCTCTTTAATGTTGCTAATTTTCCTGCCATGCTCTTTCGTTTAGATATCATTTCTCCATTTTGCTATTGAAGATTGTATTGCTTTGTAAGTTGAAAAGCCTTGAGACTCCCTAGGGTTTGACGTGCATGATTACCTAATAAGTTATTTCATAAAATAAAGCTTCAGTTTACAGTCATTGTTAAGATGAGGCAGTAAATCGGTTTCAGAATGTCTTGGCAAATGTCTTCTATTTTCATCAATCTTGCATCTTTATTTCCAATATAAATGTAGTCACCCATGTTCTCTATAACAATAGATTTTTTTTAAAAACTATTATGTTGTACAGGTGTATCAATGGTTCTCCCACTTTTTTCACCAACTGGTCTCTTGTCGAGACTTACTAGCATATTTCTGGGTTTTGCCCCTGCATTCCTCCTGCTGTCAATAGGGTAGGACGAGTAATTTTGTGGGACATAATAGGGAGTTTTAAGGATAACAACGGTGTGACGTTACTTTCTTGGGCAGATATGAAGCTGTATTCTATGGTGCTCTTGGTCTTGCACTCATGGCATGGATACTTTTTGAGAATGCTTATCTCCACATAAGTCAGACAGACGAGCCTTCTAGTTCAACTGAGACTATGGAGGACAGCCTTGTAATAGCGTCTGATGCTAGATGCTTACAGTTATCACATATGCGAATTCCACTAGCATTTGTGAGTAATACAAGTCACTTTATTATCATTATCTTAACAAGTTTAATTTCTGTGGTCTTGGTTCGAAGAAGGAAGGAAAAGGGATCCCTCTACATTTGATTAACTAAATGTTAGTACTGAGTTTCAGATGGTGTTTTTCAACATTGCATTCTTCGGAACTGGGAACTTTGCAAGTATTGCGAGTTTTGAGATCTCTTCTGTTTATCGATTCATCACAATCTTCAGCGTGAGTAAAAACAAACTAAAGAAATATATGTATGCTTTTTAGTTTTGTCGTTGTGCACATACTAACTCAAATTGTTTGTGATTGGTTGCAGCCATTTCTGATGGCAGCCCTTCTTATTTTCAAATTATTGATACCATTTGTGCTTGTCATGTAAGTATTATTGGTTGCTTCAGCAGAAAATTGTGTTTATGTTTGAAATGCACCCTAGTTAGAGTGGATTTTGGAGAAACACACTCGATTTGAGTTTAGACCTAAATTAATTGAACATGGAATGCTGCAGATGCACGTTTACTGCAATTACCAGATTGGTCAGAGTCCCACTGTTGGGATGCTATTTTCTCGTCATAATTTGTTCAGACGTCATGACAATTCACTTCTTCTTCCTGGTATTACTTTGTTCTCAATTTCGTCTTGCAAACTTTGATCTCAGTTTCCCCTTATTTCTACTGCAGTACACATCAATGAGACTTGACTGTTATTCTTTACACGTGGTCAGGTCCAAAATACAGGAAGCTGGATGGAAATCGGCAACACTATTAGCCATTTCGGAATCATGAGCGCCCAAGTTGTGTTTGTTCTCTTGCTCTTTGCGGTCACAAGTATATACACCAAAGACATCCAGCTCAGACCATCTAACCGCCCCTCGCGCAAACAGATATGACGATACCCTTCATTCTCTCAAACTCTCCATGATTTTACTTATGATTGGCTGCCTGCCTATGAATCTTGTATATGTTCCATTTCTAACATTTTTGTACGTCTAGGTAACTCTCTCTTGATTGTTTACTACACACACCAATCCAATTTGATTTTCAGTATGTATTAATTTACAAAATAACACCTCAATTTTTTTTCTTATTCATCATTTATTTTACTTCTTTGTGTTCTCAAGCGTTTCTGGGACAGATTGTCAAGTACATAAAATTGTATCCCGTCAGGCCAATGCTTTAAACAGACGATGAAGTAAGAAGCTTAGTTACACGCATTCATATAAGTGCAATTTTCTCTGGAATAATTTCAAAAAGTTCTCAACTTTTAGGTTGAGTTTCATTTTAACTTAAATTTATAGTCTCAAATCAAAATTAAAAAATACTTTTTTCTCAATTTAAAATTCATTTTTATTGCTTTTGTTTCAATTTAAGATCTCAATTTTTAAAAAATATAACAAATCCTAAACTACTTTTTTTTTCTTTAAATTTTTATTAAGAATATGTTTTCATATTTTCTTTCTGGAATATATTTTTTATTTGAAAATTTCATATTATTAACAAATCTCACCGCATTTATTATAAATATTCAAATTTATCACCCAAATTCTGTAGATTTTTTTTAAATATCATTTTGTAATATATTTAATTTGAGTGTCAAATAGAAATTATTATTATTTTTTTATTTAATGTAAAATATATTATGCTTTGCGGGTTTTAATAAAAATACTAAAATGAAGATGAATGGATCGGATTGTAAATTTAGACAAAAGGAATACAATAATCTAAATTCAAAGAAAAAAATATTTAAAATTGGATCCTAATTTTAAAGAAATAAAAAATTTACATTTTACAAAGTCGTTAGGGTGTGTTTGTTTTGGGATTTAGGTGTGCATAGCAAGTCATGATTTTGAAATTTTGGTATGTAAAAATCTTGATGAATAGTAAAAGTATGTGTTTGTTTTGGGATTTTGGTAGGGTAAGATGTTACTTTATGTCAAATCAGAGTGTGATAATGATTGATATTATAGGTATAATAGGTATTTTATGAGTGTTGTATTGGAAAAATTAATAATAGATTTTTTTAGGTGTGAATTGAGTTTGAGATTTGAAAACCGGATGTTAAATCTCAAACTCGTGTGGAGCGTAATCGCAAAGTCCTACGTCCATTCGAGTGAGTCCCAAAACAAACATACCATTAGGTATTGTTTGTTTTTCGTCTTGAAGTGGATAGAACACATTCGGATGGAGAAAAAAAGTGGATGAGACAAATCCTGTGAATAGTAAATTTGTCATAGAAAATTTTTGTCAAATTTAAAAGGGTTAATTCTATATAAATGTACCATTTTTTACTCAACTTTCAATTTAATCCCGAGTTTCGATTATTATTAAAAATCTCAACCTTTTGAATAATTTCAATTCGATACACATTTTTTATTTTCGGCGGACAATTGACGTGTCTCCCCGGAGCGCGTAAAAGGTTGTCACACTGACGTTCACGTATTAAATTACCTTTCTATAATTTATTTTTTAGTTTCCACATCATATATAATATATATAAAAAAGAACAAAATTTTTTACTAAATTTTTTTTTTGAATGAGAAATACGATGAAAAAAATATTTTTACACCAGATTCAAGTTAGACTTGAAACGACACTAAAAATGCTTTTTTAATATAAGTTTTTGTTATTTTTTGTGTATGTGATATATGATGTGGAAACTGAAACTAAAAAAATAGAAAAATAACTTAATACGTATACGTCAGTGTGACAACCTTTCACGCGCTCCAGCGAGACACATTTCACGCGCTCCAGAGAGACACATCATCACTTGCGGGCCGAAAATAAAAAAAAATTTGTATCGAATTGAAATCCTTTAAAAGATTGAAAATTTTAACAATAATCATGAAACTCGTGATTAAATTGAAAGTTGAGTAAAAAGTGATGTATTTATATATAATTAAATTAACCCAATTAAAAAATATAAAATTTTAACATATATGATTTCGTATGTATATCTTTAATTAAGATCTGTAATATATTTATAATTTCTAAAAAAATATCTTATCTTCTCATGATCTCTTTTCTTTTAAATTAAAATTCTGGTAAATTAGGAAAAAATATAAAAAATAACTAAAAAAGACATTTATTTTGAAATAAAATTTATATTCTAAAGCGATATTTATTTTGAAACAAAGAAATAAAAAATTTATAGTAAAGCAAAATATATTTCAAAATAAATAATATTACTATTCATAATATATTATATTATCAAGAAAAAAAGA
The DNA here is from genome assembly GCA_026898435.1 of Prunella vulgaris. Classification (NCBI taxonomy): domain Eukaryota; kingdom Viridiplantae; phylum Streptophyta; class Magnoliopsida; order Lamiales; family Lamiaceae; genus Prunella; species Prunella vulgaris. The sequence goes on along the minus strand of JAPKLY010000432.1, from coordinate 147,972 downwards.
AAAAGCATCCGTTGTTTTATAAACCGCGCAAGGTAGGATTGTTAAATTACTGAAAAAAGCATCTGCTATTATCCAACGACCATTATGGGTCCAGCTTGCACATAAGCACATGCTCTACGCACCACCCAATCATTATTTTCAAATTATTAATTTCCACCGACATCTAAGCTTACTCCAAAATTAATAAATAAATTATTGAGCTTTTTATCCAATAATCTTATAAGGAGGTGTTTGGTTTCCTAAATAGGATAAATTGAGTAGGATTGTATTGATTGCCATCCAAATTTTAAAATAGTATGTGTTTGATCCCTACGAGTATTAGTTTCTTGCAATACTTAATATTCAATATGGGTAATATAAATGTTTCCAAATTAAAAAGATTATTGAAGTAAAAGATAAATTAAGGGGTATTTGTTATAAAACTTAATTTAATCATATAAACATGTCTCAACACAAATGTCTTAATACCAACAATCTATCATTGATTATCTGAAATTCAGAAGAGCTTTAACCATAATAGCGGAAACATACCTAGATTCATGTGTTTTGATTTGAGACTCTATATGATGATTTCCCAAACAATCAGTCTCACCTCTTTATTACTTTTCCTAGAGAAAATACAGAATTATAATGAACGTGCTGATGTTTGAGAACCATAACCCTATTTATAATAATAATCCATTATTTCAATTTGGTACCTTAACAAATTGAAATAACTCAATAGTATCTACACATAAACCCCATAATTATTTAATACCCACATAAAATCTATAAATTAATTAAATTGTTTTAGATCACTTTAATTGAATTTTCTTAAAGACAATTATACACATTTAATATTGACACATGAAAACATAATATATTGGATATTTCCAACAGTATTTGGTTGGGACATTGAAGAAAAGTAATCAAAGTTAACTCTAAGGGGGGTGTATTGGATTAGGATTTTAAAAGATTTTTTTAGCTGAAAAAAATCCTGCAGATTTTAAAGATTTTGTAGGATTTTGGTGACTTTTAAGATTTTGCAGGATTTTGTAAGACTTTTAAAATAAGGATTTTAATGGATTCTATAGGACTTTGTAGACTTTGCAGAATTTCATGGATTTGTGACATACAATAAAAATTCAAAATTTTTCATACCTTCAAATTTAAAAAAAAAAGAAAAAGTTAAAGACAAAAAAAACCATAATATCATGTCCTTTTAAATAGCATTACTCCACATATTCATAGCTATACTAGTCCTCCAAACATTAGCGTCATGTCGTTCTTGCTCTTGAGTTTGAATGATAGGCTCAAAATCACGGTCTTCATTAACTGGTAATGTTGAAGATGAAGGTTCGTCCACCGATTCAATTGGAAATTCATCAGAATGACATTCTTTGCGAATAAAGTTATGTAGAGGTGCACATGCTAATATTATCAATATAAAAAAGTATCGAAATTGAATAATCAAAGCAACCAAAGTAAAATATAACAAAACTCAAATACCGTAAAAAAAATATTATCAATATAAAAATATTACCTAATGACATATGTAATATATAATATTAGTATTATAATAATACTATATAAAAATAAAGATTTATCTTGTATATAAGTTAGGATGAACAATATCGTTTTTTAATACTATTTAATGATTAATTATTAATTATTTTTATTTATTCTAGTATATATGTATATATAATATTATATTACTCTTCGTCACTGTAATTATTTTATCGTTGATGTTATAAATGTAGAGATGAAATTATAAGGTTAAAACTATTTTAGGTCTTAAAAATAAATAATTATATATAAATCAATTTGGGGATAAATAAAATCATTAATTAAAAAAGTCCACCGAAATCCTAGAGGTTTTGATGGGATTGTTGGTATTTATAAAATACACTAAAGAATCCATCAAAATCCATCAAACCCAACAATCCTTTAAAATCCTTATATTTTTGAATACCAGTGGATTGTTTTTAAGTCTTTTAAAATCCTGATTGAATACCAGTGGATTGTTTTTAAGTCTTTTAAAATCCTGATTGAATACCAATGGATTATTTTTAAATCCTTTAAAATCCTGATTGAATACCAACAGACTTTTTTATAAGAAAAAAGTCCTTTAAAATCCCACGAAATCTTAAACGAATACACCCCCTAAGTATAATTTTAATTATCAAAAATAATTTTTTTAACCATAATTTATCTATTTAAAAGGTAGTATGACTTTAATTTCATCATTTTGATTCCTTTTTTATTACTTATAATTTCATACAGCGCCGGGGTGGAAGTATTATAACATGATAGATCATGTGATTAGGACACAACATGCGGCGGAGACATGGCTTACCTCTTTTTCTTGGGGGAGGGATGCTGGCTTGAATTTTTTTAATTATTTTATTTTACGTGACATTTCATGTATTTCACTATATATACTTCACCTTAGGAAATCAAATTATGATAATTCGTGGGTATTTTTTAATATATTGGAATGTCATACGATTACGTATCGATTATGTGATGGAGATAGAGATTAAATGTAATTAATTAATTAGTATTATTATTTATATTTTATAGTGTTTAAATCTTTATTTAAATTTTATTTAATTATTATTGAATTGAGTTTTTAGGGTTTTGATGCCCAAATCCTAGTCTAGTTTATTATAAACACGAGTCTCGTGAATAATGTAAGTGAGTTGATTTGGTTTATTAAAAGAATTGAATTTAGCCTTTTATTGTGTTTTATCGATATTCTTTCGGTAATCAATTTGAAGCAATGAATTTACTCGTATAATTATATGTACACAATTTTTTTGTTATTTTATTTTAAAAATTATAATTATTTATTGGGTGATTTACATATAGATTCAAAAAAATCACTATATTAATAAATAGGTTCTGTGCAGAAAAAAAAGAAAGATATTTCGTTACATAATTTTTAATCTTTAAATGCACACAATATTACCAAAAATGACACTTGTTACATTCAATTCTCAGCGTTATTTATTACATTACTTTAAAAAGCATCATGTAACGCATCACATATTAATAAATAAGGGTGATTTACATATAAATTTAAAAAAATTACTATATTTACAAATAGGTGCTGCCAATTACGAAATAATTTAGACAAAAATTTGTATGAATTCGAGTTCACGGTGAACTCGGGTTATCAATTATCACTGTCATGTATATACACTATCACTGTTTTGTATATCCAATATCACTGTTATGCATATACATTATCACTATCAAAATATCAAGTGTATTTTTATAAGGGTGATTTACATATAGGTTCAAAAAAGTCATTATATTTACAAATAGGTGCTATGCAGAAAAAAATGTGGTTCTGTGCAGAAAAAAATGTGCTTCTGTGGAAATATTGTGAACCTATTCGTAAATATAATGATTTTTTTGAACCTATATGTAAATCACCCTTTTGTTAATAGTGATAGTGATGATACATAATAGTGATACGAGTTCATGTGAATTCGTGTTCAGACGAGACCTACTCAACAATTTATTATAGGACAATGAAAAACGTTAATTAAAAAAAAAACTAATTCTTTAACATATACTCCTATATTTTTTTGCAATTTAATACTATTTTTAAAATTTTCGCAATTTAAAACATCTAATATTGTTTCGATAAAAATGAAAGGGTTAATTTTATATAAATACACCATCATTTACTCAACTTTCAATTTAATCCTGAGCTTCACAATTATTATAAAAATCCCAACCTTTTAAAGTGTTTCAATTCGACATACATTTTTTTTTTCCAGCCAACAATTGATTATGTGTCTCGACGGAGCGCGTAAAATGTTGTCACGCCGGCGTACACGTGAGAAATTACTTTTTTATATTTTTTGCACTTCATATACTATATATGTTAAAAAATAACAAAATTTTACGTTAAAAAATTATTTTTAAAAAAACACATTTTTCATGGTATTTCTCATTCAAAAAATATTTTTTAATATAAAATTTTGTTATTTTTTTATATATATAATATATGATGTGAAAAAAAATATATAAAAAAATAATTTCACATGTGTACGCTAGCGTGACAACATTTCACGCGCTCCGGCGAGATACGTCATCAGTTGCTGGCAAAAAAAAAGTGTATCAAATTGAAACTATTTAAAAGATTGAAATTTTGTATAATAATCGTAAAGTTCAGGATTAAATTGAAAGTTGAGTAAAATGTGGTGTATTTATATAGAATTAACTCAAAATTAAATGATGTTGTTATCGGAAATATCGCATAAATATTTACATCCACGCTAGCAAATAAAATTAATTTTCTTAAAATAATTTTTCGAAGCTATGTTTTTAAAGTTTAAAATATATTTTAAGTACGTATTCTTTTTATAAGAAAATAATACTCCCTACGTCCCAAAACTACTTTCATAGTAGTTTTGGGCACGCAAATTAAGGAAAAGTAAGTATGTGAGTGTAAAATTAAATAATAAAATAAGAAAAAATATACTTTATTGACTTTTGTGAGTGTAAAAATTTTTCTTTTTAGGTGTGTGAATTGTGAAAGAATAGTTGAGACATCCAAATGATGAAAGTGTGAAAGTAGTTTTGGGAAGGAGGGACTATTTATTTATTGACATCTTCGTCAAATTTTATGTAACATATTTATCAATAATACTATTTAAATATTGACACAAAATTATCAAATATTTTAGATTAACAATATAAAGAAATGTATAAAATTGCAAAAATAAAATTACATGTTGTAATGGAGAAAAACTATAAAATTGGGAATTTTATTAAGGATTAGTCTTGTATGCACCAGTTACACGGTGCAACTCAAGTTCATTTTTTAAAAGTTAAACAGTTTATAATTGAAAAATTAAACAGTTTATTGCTGAAAAGTTAAACTATGAAAGATACACTTTTCAGTAATAAACTGTTTAACTTTTCAATTATAAATTGTTTAACTTTTTAAAAATGAACTAGAGTTGCACCGTATAATTGGTGCACATGAGACTTAGGGTATGTTTTCAACTGATTAAAAAAGTGAAAAATTACTTTTTTGGGAAGTTAGTGAGACCCAACTTATCCCAAGAAAAAGTGATTCTACAATTTTTTAATCTCTTGCAAACACACACTTAGTTTTTTATTAATCGGGACTAATCGTCTTCATTTATTTTCATGTGATTCCCAACGTAGGCTGGATTCTCTCCCATTGGATTGGACTATGGTCCGAAGTCCCAACGTTTAATTTATACATTCAATATGGTACAGTGACTAAAATTAGAGCGTTTATTATATATTGGATATTTATAATTTAATTTAAAATATTTTGCATCATATATATTCTCTCATTCTTCTGTCCATTAAAGGGGCGCTTGGTAAAAAAATTCTTTAATGGTAATGAGAATGAGATATACACATTGTAATTATTATATGTAATGAGAATAAATGAAGTACATAGCATTGTTTTTTCTCCTAAATAAGATAATCATCACCTCCATTTGATTACATCCATCTCACCTTATAATCATTCTCCTCAATCAATTCCCCATACCACAACCAACAACATTTATTTTTTGTCAACTTTTCCAAAATTGGAGCACAACATTAAAGATATAACCACCACGAAGTCATGAATATAAACTCTCATTCAACATATATAAGAGTAAAGGAGAATAATGAAATTTCATTCCAATTACCATTGAAGAATTTGAAACAAGCGTCTCCTAAATATGTGCACCATTGTACTTGAACGAATTTGAAGAAAAATTAGATAAAATAAAAGTATTATGAGTTATTGTGCAGTCTATTTATAAATAAAATAATTAGTTGTGAGAGTGTTAATTAATAAAGGTGATGTCTAAAAAGAAAATGCATATTTTTTTTTGAACGGGACGAAAAATGAAATAGTGTATAAATTTAGTGGACGAAGTAAGTATAATTTTTTGCAAAGAAAAGTATTTTTTATTTGCATAGAATTAATTTATAATTAGTATTTTTTTGAATTATTTTATAATTTTTCTATTTTATATTATAAAAATTACGTCAGGAAAATTCAATTGTGTACCATCTTATTGTTAAACTTCTATTACAAATTACACTACATTATACAATGTTTTCTAGCCGAGCCACAGAGAATGGTATATCATTATATCATAGTCCTCCATCTATGAACTCATGCAAATAACTATCGTAAATTGTTAAAAGCTAGAAATAAATAAACATAAGGATTTAATTATCCAATTCATCACAAATGACTACGTCTTGGGGCGTATCAAGCCAGGATATTTTTATTAATAATATCTGCATATAATTGTGTGTACAATAAAAGAGAATATATACATCATATATATAGAGACGTAAACCTATTTAACGCTAAAGCCCATTGGAATCATGGTCAATGGACTATCTAATATGTAATGTCCATATATTATATTATTTTACAATACTTCCCCTTTGACATTACAATTTGATGTCAATATCCCTTTTAATAAAGATTGAATAATTTGGAAGAACACATTAGTTAAACAAGGAAAGAGTATAACTATTGATTCTCGGGATTCAATCTTCAGGATTATTTTGAAGTTGGTACTCCCCTGAAGATAATAATCTTCCAAGTCGACGCATCCCAATACCATGAATATATTTCTCGAAAGTAGATGTAGGAAGGGATTTAGTGAACAAATCTGCAAGATTATCACTTGAACGTACTTTCTGTATTATAATTTCACCACTCTTTTAGAGTTCGTAAGGATAAAAGAATTTTGGAGAAATGTGTTTTGTCAAGTTCCCTTTGACATAGCCATTACTCATTTGAGCAATACAGGAAACATTATCTTCATCAATTGTAGTAGGGGTTCTGTCATCTATAGGAATACCACACAAATCATGAATGTGTTTTGTCAATGATTTTAACGAAATACATTCTCGTGAGGTTTCATATAGATATAAACTCTGAATAATTTGAAGAGATGGTTACAATAGTTTGTTTAACAGATCTCCATTAGATTGCTGTACCACCACGGAGAAAAACGTAACAAGTATGAGATTTGACATTGTGGGAATCAGACATATAACTAACATCTGAATAACCTAATAGTATTTTATCTTGGTAATAAACCAAGATCTTGTGAACCTTGAAGATATCTCAATAAATGTTTAACACCATTCCAATGTCTCCTTGTAGGAGAGGCACTGAATCTTGCAAGTTAATTTATTGCAAAAACAATATCTGGTCTAGTGTAGTTTGCAAGATAGAGTAGTGCACCAATTATGCTAAGATAAAGAACTTCTGGTCCTAATATCTCTTCAGTATTTTCTTTAGGTCTAAATAGATTATTTTCCACTTCAAGGGAATGGACAACTATTGGTGTACTAAGTGGATAAGATTTGTCCATATGGAATATATCTAACACTTTCTGTAAGTAGGTTGACTGGTGTATAAGAATTCCTTCAGAGAGATGCTCGATCTGTACGTAGGCCGAGATAAAACTTGGTTTTACCCAAAATTTTCATTTCGAATTCCGTTTTAAAGATTGAACTTGCTTCTTCAATCTATTTCCTTATTCCTATTATATTTAGATCATCAACTTATACAGACATGATACAAAAACCATTTAATGATTTCTTTGTAAATACATAAGGAAAAGCATCATTATTTACATATTCCTTCTTCAGGAGGAATTCGCAAAGTCGATTATACCACATTCGACCTGATTCTTTTAAACCATATAATGATTGTTGCAGTTTTATACTAAACATAGTACAATCTTAATTATTCTGGATCTGGGAATCTTTAATCCATTAGGAATTTTCATATGGATATAAATATCTAATGATCCATATAAATATGCGGTGACTACATCCATTAACTGTATTTCTAAATTAATTTTACTGTCAGGGTTATTAAAAAGCGGAACGTTATTCCATCCATAATAAGAGAATATGTTTGATCAAAATCAATACCTGGTCTCTACGAAAATCCTTGAGCTACTAATCTCGTTTGTATCTCATTACTTCATTATTTTCATTTTGTTTTCATACAAATACCCATATATATCCTACAGGGATAAAATTTTTTAGGTGTACGTACAATAAAACATAATATTTTTCTTTTATTTAGCGAGTCTAGCTCCGCCTTAATTGCTTCTTCTTATTTTACTCAATCTGAGCGCTTCTGGCACTCAGCTATTTATTTTGGTACTGGATCCAGATCATTTTTTGAAATAGAAAGGTAATTGTGGCTGCAAATATATTATCGACAACAGTAGTATTTCTTTTATAAGTTTCTCATGCATTTATGAAGTTTATCGAAATTTCAATATTTAAATCAATGAGATCCTCTTCATTTCCCAAATTTTTTTGGACTGGTGGTTCCGCAATTCTAGTATCATTATTTTCTTGTGGCACATGCATTTTTACTAGGATTTTTGTCTTCAGGACAAATCTCTTTGGGAGATTTCAAGGGTGACTCAATATATTTTCTAGCTTTATTTTTCCGTGAATTTAATTCCTTTGTGTTGAAATTTTCTTTACGCATCTCGCATATGGGGGTATCAATATTTGATTTCAAAGAAATTTGTACCCTTTGTGGTTCATTTACATGAGGTATATACGATTTAGCCACTCCTTTATGATCAGTAAATGCGTCTGGCAAGTTACTTGCTAATATTGCAAGTTTATTATCTTTTGAAATTCTAGTTCAGATTGGTTAGTACATAGATCTAAGTATTGGAGATCTTTTACATTCCATGTAATTTCTCGGTATTTATTTAGTTTTGGATTCTTATCTCCCTCTAATGCCGAAAAATAATCTTCGTCAAATGTGCAGTCAGTGAACCGGGCTGTGAACTGATCCCCTGTTAAACGTTCTAGGTATTTCAAAATAGAAAGAGATATAAAACCAATGTATATATCTAGTATCCTTTGTAGGCCCATTGAGGTACGCTTTATAGGTGGTATAGAAATATACACTGCACAACCGAATATACGCAGATGGGAAATGCCAGGTTCTTTCCCACGCACCAGTTGTAAAGGAGAGTAATCATGATATGCAGTTGGTTGAATTTAAATTAGAGATGATGCATGTAAAATTGCATGCACCCAACATGAAATGTGTAAGTTGGTATATTGTAGTAATGATCTAGCAATTAATTTGAGACGTTTGATTAGTAATTTAGCTAGACCATTTTGAGTGTAAACATGAGGGACTGAATGTTCCACTTTAATTGCCAGTGGCATACAATATTCATCAAATGCTTTCGAGGTGAATTCATCGGCACTGTCTATTCGAATATATTTGATTGGATAATTTGGGAATTGAGATTTTAGTTCCATGATTTTTGAAATAAACTTTGCAAAAGCAGTATTACAGGTGGATAATAATGTAACATAGGTCCACCTTGTGGAAGCATCATGAGGATCATAAAATATTGAAATGGTCCGGAAGCCCGATGTATCGGTCCACAAATATCCATGAATTTGTTTAAGAAAATTGGGAGATTTAGTTTTTACTTTAGTACGAGATGGTTATATTATAAGTTTACCCTTTGCACATGCATCACAAATGTATTTGTTAACATAAGGAATTTTGTTATTTGTTATACTATGGCCAATCGAATTACATAAAATTCGACGCATCATGTTTTGTCTTGGATGACCTAACAACTCATGCCATTATTTAAATAAATTTTGAATCATAAAACTTTAAGTTTATTTTTGTATGGAGATTAAAAGACATGATGTATGTGTAATACAATCCAGACGAAAAAGAAGAAAGTTTTTCGACAATCTAGAAACTGGGTCATCAAAAGATATTCACTATTGTTCTCAGTATCAGTTTCAATGTGATAGTCATTGGCTGTAATATCTTTAAAACTTAGAAAGGCACTCTTTGATTGAGGAAACAATAATGAATTTTCAATTATTAGTTCCATACCCATTGGAAGGATTATTGAAGCTCTTATGGAGTCTAGCATTAAAATATTATTGGCAACAATTATTTTGACACTTTCCTTCTTTTTAACTAAAGTTTGAAAAAAATTCTATCTTTTAGGATAGTATGTGTGGTAGCACCATCTACAAAACACAAAATATTATTTTTCTCCATAAGCACATACAATTAAGGCATACACAAATACGAGATGTACTAAGGAGAGCCACAAATACAAACACTGATTTATCAGCCAAACAAGGGATCACTTAGATCATAATATCTATACATGCAAGTTTGTAGACAATGAAGATCGATAATTGATGTTGCCTGTAAAATAAGCATATTAATAAGTAATCCATGATAATCAATGTGAACAAGTACCATAAAAACATGCAAAATAAAAAAAAAATCTGTCAAAACATGTTGGATAACAATTCTGCAGGAAAAAAATATAATATAGGAAACAAATAAGTACAATGAGCATGTAGATCACTCATTCTCTCTAAAGTCTTGAACGTCAACATCATCCAAAAGATCATCATTGTCCTTGTCAAATCTGCTTTGACAGGTTGGCATGACGAGATTCACCATGAGGGGCCTTTTCATTTTTATCTTTTATCATCCGGTGATCGGCCTCAACTTGATGTTTTGGAGTACGACACGTGCGAGACCAGTGGCCATCACATCCATACTTATAGCAGACTTGTTTAGTCTGAAAAAAGAGCTCGATTGTGGTGTAGGATTTTAATCTTTTGATACACTTTTTTCATGTCCTTGAGTTTGGACATCTTTTGCATTTTGTTGACCATCACATTGACCTCGGCCTTATCCCCTAATATGGCCTCGATCTTAGGTTGATTCGTGGCCCAAATTTGCATTAACTCTCCCTCCATGTCTATGCCATCTATAAATTTTCTGAGCAGTAGCATGTGCTTTTGGCACTGCTTGTGAGCCAGCTGGTCTTGCATTATAATTTTTCAGAAATAGTCGGTTATGTTTCTCTGTGACTAAAAGTGCAGAAATTAGCTCAGAACGGGAATCATAGTTTTTGGCCCTGTACTGGTGCTGGAGTACAAGGTTACTTGCATGAAAGATGGATAAAGTCTTTTGAAGTAACTCGGCTTCAGAAATTTTTTGTTGACATAATTTTAACTGAGATACGATGCGATGTAGTCATAGCTTCAATTTTTTTTTTTATTGACATAGCTTCAGAAACATGTCTACTTTTTATCATTGAGCATTTTATAGTGGTTTATCATTTTTAGCCATTCTCTCAAACATATCAATATTACTATAATATATATCACCATTTCAACTCTAATACATTAATCCACTTTATCAATTTTTAATATTAACAATTAATTTACATTAAAATCTGTTTAAATAATAAATATTGTACGAGACAGAGAGGAGCAAATACTAATAATTAATAAAATATAGGGGCTTGAATACAAAGTGAAATTTTAATTTTCTATTTTTCAATACAATAAATACAACGACTTGCCATAAGTGCAAATACTCTCCTCTCATATCAATGCACACATATTAAGATAAATTTTGACTTAGCTAGGGGTGGTAGACTGGTAGTGGATGAAATGTAGATAGAGATGAAAAAAGGTGAATGAAGGTAATCTTGTGAATAGTAAAATGACATTTGGTTAAGGATAAAAAAGTAGAGTTGGAATTGAACTTTGTCAAATCAATATGACACTGTATTATTTTAATATTGGTAGTTAGTGTGATAATAATTATGATAGTAAGTGTGTATTATTTTACTATTAATAATAAGTGAGTAAAATAAAAGTAGAAGAGAAAATAAGTGACTAAAATAAAAGTAAGAGAGAAAATAGACAGGTTGATGAAAATGTGATGATGTGATTGTATAGAATTTTGTGAAAATAGGGATATATGTGTATAAAGTTCTGGATGAGTATTTAGACAGTGCTTGGCTAAACTTATTTTAAACATCTTAAAAGCTTTAACATCTTATAAGATGTTATTTTTAAGTAGTTTACAAGTTGTTGAAGTGTTTGCTAACCTCAATATGACTGATTCCCCATCGACGCAGCCAAATGGACGTACTAACACAACTTATAAGGTTTTTGATAATTTATCATAATTTTTTTAAAATAAATTAATTTGAGTAGAAACTAAATATTTTTTCTATGTTGAGGTAGGATTGTGGAGTGGTGGTGGGGTTTGGAATGAGTCAGTGGGTGGGGGAGGAGTGTTGATAAAAGAAATTAAACCAATGATTATAGAACAGTTAAGGCATAAGCATGTGGGGAAGGGGTTAAACTCAGGTTGCTCGCCACCTTGTTCCCCCAGCCAGAGAGGACGAGACAACGAGCCCACGTTGCCAAACTCAGGTTGCTCGCCCTCTTGCTCGCTACCTTGTTCGCCTAGCCAGAGAGGACGAGGCAACGAGCCCACGTGGCCAAACTCAGGTTGCTCGCTCACCTGCTCGCCACCTTGCTCGCCCAGCCAGAAAGGACGAAGCAACAAGCCCACGTGGCCAAGCCATGTTGCTTGCCGCCCTGCTCGCCCAAGAGGAGATGGCAAGACAACATGCCCATAAGGTCAAGCCCAAGTTGCTTGCTCACCTGCTCGTCACTTTGCTTGACCGTTATGACCAAGTCCAAGGAAGAAAGTCCCATGCACGAGTTGCTCGCCCTTTTGCTCGGCCGATAGCTTCCAAGAGAGTAGACTTAGAGATGACAAGTAACCCATGAGGAGCATACTGGTCGGTTAGGTTAGAGTTAGTGGGACAAGTAGCCCAAATAGTGAAAAGTGGAGGACACTTGTCACTATCAGAGGCCAAGTGGCTTAAAAACGTGCCACCTCACTCTTGCAAGGGTATAAATAGGGAAAATACTCCATTTTGTAAAGGATCCGATTCTCTAATACAAGAACTCTCTTGAAATATTTCTCTCTACGATTTCTCTCTAAAATTCACTTAATTATCATTTAGTACTTCTTTGATTATTGTTTGAGTGATCAATCAAGATTAATTAGCCACATATATTTTAAATTGGAAAGATTACTCAACAATTTGGCGCTAGAAAGAAGGTCCGAACCTCCGTCGGTTGAAGAATTGAAGCTGTTTCATCAATTTTCCAGCAAGAATTTACAGAATTTTGTAAACAAAAGGAACATCTTCAAGTGCAAGAGTGTTTGAAAAAGATTGTTATCTTCAAGAACACGGGCTAGAAAAGAAATTCCCTAAGGACTCGTTCCCAACACACAATCTGTATTAAAAATGACGAGACATACCTACGAGGTTTCTCATGATGAATCACATCACACATCGACGAGTCGGAGGTGGAAGGGAAAGAAACCTTCCGAACGTCGACAAACCGGACTAGCCCGAGTCCCAGCATTGCCAACAGTCCCGATCGAACCACAAATCGAAGCCACCTTGGAGTCTATGGTCAAGACCCCTGAGGACATTTAAAGGGCGATGGCTATGTTGAAGCAAATGCAAAGGCAACAGGCGACGGTGACCCGTCCACCAATGATCCAAGCAGCTCCCACGGAGATGAGACGCGATACAAGGAAGAGCTACCATGCACACGCAGAAGAAGCTAGTAGTGGACGAGCGCCCCCGGATAACTCAAAAGGAAAATAAAAAATGAGCGATCACCTAGGACCACAGCCTGGGTGACCAGAGGGCCGAGCAGAGGGGCGACCAGCCGCTTAACATGGACATCAAGAGGGGTCCCAGGAAAATAGGCACGATGAACCAAGCCATCACTCAGAAGGTGGTAGGTCCCGATACTCACGACATCAGGAACCTTGCGAGTCAGAGGCAAGACACCAGCGGAGGCCTGTTCAAGATCGATTAAGGAGAAGGGCATCCGAAAGGTTGGGCCCGAATGCAGCAAATAATCTCCTACGACCACAAAGGGAGGTCGCCCGAAGTGAGGGACTGCTGGGGGCAGCATGCCAATATGCGGAGCACCCAGAACAACCTTGAGGAGGGGGATCGTCCCATGGATCGTCACTCTTAGAGATAGAGAAGCTGAAGAAAGCTGTGGAGGACCTGCATGAGCAGGTGGCCAATAAAGAGAAGGTAGAAACGTATACCTCCCTCCCAACCTCACCTTTATCCACAACCATCCTCACGGCTCTAATACAGAAGAAGATACAATTTACATCATTGGTACTGTACGAGGGTGAATCTGACCCCAAGGTGCACATATCAAAGTATGCGGATTATATGATCTCGATGGGGGCTTCGGATACGACGCATTGTAGAAACTTCCCCTTGACTCTAAGGGACAGAGCCCATAGATGGTTTTCAGCATTGGCACCAGGATCGATCCAATCATTTGGCCAGCTGACTCGAGAATTCTTGTCTCACTTCTCAGGGTTCGGGACATATCTGACACAAAAGCACTGACTGGCCAATATCTCACAAGGGGCAGAAGAAACTGACCAGCAATATCTTGAGCGATTTGATAAGATCTTACTGGAAGGAGAATAAATTAGTGAAGATACCAAGATAGTTGCGGTCATGGCAGGACTGCGTAAAGGAACAGACCTATGGAAAGAGATGCATCTATCTTGTCCTAGTACATACGCAGAGTTCCGCCATAAAGCTGGTGTATATGTGGCAATGCAAGAGGCCATGCAAAAAGAGTTGGGCATGGAGGCAGATGGAAAGAAGAATGGCAAGAAACCCGGTGGTAGTGGTTACAAGGCCCCAAAAAATCTTAAGGCATTTGGGGATACAACCGAGTACAAAGAGAAGCTCAATCAAGTGTTGACCACCACAATAGACCATGTGTTCATAGTTGTGAAAGATCAGGACATGCTTGCAGCTCCCCGAAGGATTCGGCAAGATAGGAGCAAATTGAACCCGAACAAGTACTGCGCTTATCACCAAAGTATCGGGCATTTTACTAGTGAGTGCCGCAATCTCCTGAAAGAGTTATGGAAGTTTTACGAGGACGAGAAACTTGCCAAATTTGTTAAGAAAGCACCCGGTAAAAGACAACGGCAACCAAGACAGGGGGGCTCGGATGAGGAAGGTGACAGTGATGAAGCTGAAAGGGCTCCGAACAGGCAGGTACGAAGGGGTCCACCAGCGATACAGATACATCAGGAGCCCAATCGTGAGATCCTAGTGCTCGAAGAGATAGGTACAGCTGGAGGAATGGTTAATGGTCGCCCAGCATCGAATAGATAAAAGAAAGCAGAAATAAGGGCGGTCAACCAGGTACAAGAGACGAGCTCGGAATCAAAAACACCGACAAAGCCAACAACGGACTTGGTCTTCTCACAAGCAAACCTAGAGGGGATTCTTACGCCACATAATGACTCACTTGTCATATGTGCAAACATCATGAACACAAGGGTGCATCTACTGCTAGTGGATACGGGAGCATACACGAACATCCTCTTCAAGAAGACACTAGATCAGTTAGGAGATTATGAGTCCTATATATTGGAGTGTAATCATAAAAGTGGAATTCGGAGAAGCTGTGACCATCCCACTAGGTGTAATTCGTCTGTCAGTAGAACTTGTAGCGCTTGAGGACCCAGAAAGGAGGATGACTAGGTTGTTAGATTTTCTAGTCGTAGATCAACCATCCACCTATAATGGGTTCCTCGGCCGACCTTTTATCTCCAAATTCAAAGCTGCATGTTCCACTTACTATTATTGTATCAAATTTCCAACCTTAAAAGGTGCAGGAACAATCAAAGGGGACCAGAAAAAGGCGCGAGAATGTTTGCTAACCCTAAAGAAACCTGTCATTCAAGTGTTAGTCTACGAAGAAGCGGCACCGCAACATTCCCCGGATGAGCCTAATATTCTGGATGCTATTTCCATCGACACCGAGATGATGGAAGCTGAACAATCACAAGAGAAAATGGAGATAGACGAAGTACCCCAACAACGTCAACAGGCCGGGGGGCAAACGGAGAATCAGACGGAGGTACAAGATGATGCTCCAATTACCATTACAGAGGCAGATTGTGATATAGAGTTGGCACCCGAAGGGCGACTAGGCGAACAAGAGGACATCGAACCCCGGATAGGGTATGAGCCAGTCCAGATGGAGATGGACATGAATATGGAAGGACCCATCGATGACCCACGATGGAAAGGTAAGAAGCGGCGTGCCACACCAGTCGAGGAGTTGAGGTCCATACGAGTAGATCCCAATAAAAAAGACTTAGAACTTTTTATTGGGTTTGAGCTAGAGGAGCCCTACAGAAGTAAGATGGAGGAGTTTCTACTTGTCAACCTTGATGTGTTCGCATGGTCACATGAGGACATGACGGGAATTTCGGTAGAGCATGCGTGCCATCATCTCAATATTGATCCCACAAAGAAACCCGACCGTCAGAAAAGAAGAAAGTATGGACCCGAGAAGTATGAAGCGCTAACGGGGGAAGTCAAGAAGCTATTATACAACAAGCTCATACAAGAGGCATTATGCCCACAATGGGTGTCGAACCCTGTCCTTGTCAAAAAGTCAAACGGAACGTGGAGGCTCTGCATAGATTTCACGGACCTCAATGCCGCATGTCCCAAGGATAACTTCTCATTACCTCACATTGACCAATTGGTAGACAACACGGCAGGACATGAATTGATGACATTCATGGACGCCTTTGCGGGGTGCCACCAGATTGCAATGCATCCCGAGGACCAAGAACATACAACTTTCTACACGAATAAAAATCTGTTTTGTTGGAAGAGGATGCCCTTCGGGTTAATCAATGCCGGCGCCACATATCAGAGACTAGTCAACAAAATGTTCGACCAACATATTGGCGACATGATGAAAGTATATGTCGATGACATCGTGGTAAAGAGTCTTAGAAAGGAAGACCACTTGGAGCACCTCAAGCAAGCATTTGACATAATGAGGACATACACCATGAAGTTAAATCCGAAGAAAAGTAGCTTTGGGGTGCAGTCCGGAAAATTTTTGGGACATCTGGTGAGTCAACGAGGAATCGAGGTTAACCCCACACAGGTCAAATGTATTATGGAGATGGGACCACCAAAAGACGTACCGGCCGTCCAACGACTCACGGGATGCCTCACAACATTAAATAGGTTCATATCCAGGTCGGGAGACAAAAACAGAGCATTCTTTGAATCTATCAAAGGCAAGGGCATATGCAAGAGAACCGGGAAAAGTAATTATGTATGGACCGATGCTTGCCAGAAGGCATTTGAAGATATAAAGAAATATCTAAGCAATCCTCAGATCCTCTCGAAGCCCGAACCAGGAGAAAAATTATACTTATACTTGGAAGCATCAGAGGTGGCCATAAGCTTAGCCTTGGTACGTGCGGAGGGCAAGATACACCTACCAATATATTACGTCAGCCAAGTGTTGCATGAGGCCAAGCTACGTTACTCCCCAATGGAGAAGCTAACATATGCGTTGGTGATGAGTGTGTGAAAGCTACAATCTTACTTTTTCGATCACCAAGTGGAAGTCTTAACAACTTTCCCCTTGCGACAGATCCTGCACAGACCAGATACTACCGGGAGATTACTAAAATGGTCACTAGAGGTCAGCCAGTACAGGATAACCTACGCTCCCCAAACAACGATTAAAGGGCAGGCTCTGGCAGATTTCATAGTAGAGCTAACCTACCCTCAAGATCCGACGAGGGGACGTATATACCCATGGTACCTCTACGTAGACGGCTCCACAACGAGTTCCGCAGCAGGCGCAAATGTAGTCTTGGTTAGTCCTGATAAAGAGGTATTTACCTCAGCAATAAGGTTCGACTTCCTGGCCACCAACAACGAAGCCGAATACGAGACACTTATTGTGGGATTGAGACTATCATTAGCTGTGGGTGCTACCAAACTTCAAATTTACGGAGATTCGTAGCTAATAATATCTCAAGTCCGAGGTGAATACGAAACAATGGATCGATAAATGATCATCTACCAATGGATAGTGGAAAATGTGATATCCAAGTTCGAGCAAGTGTATATTGAGCAAATTCCTCAACTCGAAATCACACAAGCTGACGCACTAGCTCGGTTGGCCACGAGTGCCGGAGAGGCAAGCATCACGGAGGTTGTGATAACAAAAATAAAAAATCCTTCAACATTTGATTATATTAATCAAGTGTTGAAGAGGGGGCAACAACTTGTGAACAACCAACAAATGATTACTGATTGGCGAACACCCATCAGTAAATACTTGGTTAACGGTGAACAGCCAGAAGATCCATGGGAAGCACGACGAGTTGTAAAACAAGCTGCTAGATACACAATGATCGAAGGAAAGTTGTACAAAAGAGGAATCTCACTTCCATTACTTAAATGCCTTTCCCCGGAAGAAGGACAAGAGGTGTTAGAAGAAATTCACGAAGGAATATGTGGTGGCCACGCCGGGGGACAAGCCTTAGCTTATAAAACTATTAGACAAGGATACTACTGGCCAACACTTCGGAAGGATGCCATCAAATATGCTAAAAGATGTTTGAAGTGCCAGCAATTCGCTCTGAACATTCATACCCCGACACAAGAATTAAAATCAGTATACAGTCCATGGTCATTTGCTAAATGGGGTATCGACTTGATCGGCCCATTCTTTCCCGGAAAAGGTGGAGTAAAATTCACAGTGGTGGCTGTGGACTATTACACTAAGTGGGCCGAAGCTGAAGCCTTAACAACGATAACCCAAGAAAAAATGATAAGTTTCACTTGGAAGAACTTAATATGCAGATTTGGGTTACCGCAGTCAATCGTTACAGACAAAGGAAGACAATTTGACGGAAGTAAGTTGAGGGACTTCTGCGCTTCATGGAATATCAAGAAGCATTACTCCACCCCATATCATCCTCAGTCAAATGGACAGGTTGAAGCCGTAAATAAAATTTTGAAGCACATCCTGAAGATCCTATTGGAAGAAAGAAAGGGCAGTTGGGCTGATGAGTTACCAGAAGTGTTATGGACCTACATGACATCCTACAGAACAAGTACCGGGGAGACACCATTCACCATGGCCTTCGGAGTTGAAGCAGTCATCCCGGTAGAGGTTTAGCATTGAACATGGAGGATAGTCAGATATGATGAAGAGACGAATGAGGATGACATGACAGTAGAAAAAGATTTGATCGAAGAAACGCAAACTTCGGCAGAGCTAAGAAACACTATCTACAAATGACGAGCAAAAAAATATTACAACTCGCAAGTCAAAGATAGGAAATTCAGAGTTGGTGATTTGGTTATGAGGAGGATATTAGCAGTCCCTCTAGGAGTGTTTGGTCCAAGATGGGAAGGTCCCTACAAGGTGACAAAGAGTTGGCCAAATGGGACGTATGACTTGGAAGACATGCAAGGCAACCCCTCATCATACACTTGGAATGCTGCACACCTCAAGAAGTTCTACCAGTAAAAAGTTGTAAAAATTTCTTTAAAACCTTGCTCGCCCAACATGTATAGGGGCAAGCGGGGTTAGTTCAAATAGAGTCAAGTTTGTAAAGTCGCATTATATTAATAAAGAAGATGTTTCCTTTCAGAAGGGTTTGTATGATCGTCTCATGTTTAACAAGTTGGTGTATCGATGAATGTCTCAAGTTATAAGCTCAAAAGACTTACGAGTCAAAATTATTCTAAGGCAAGGTAGTGAGACTAACCCTACGAATGCACTAACAGAAGGGAGTCCCTACCAATCAATAAGCATACATCAGAAAGATGGAAAATCAAGATAAGGTGTAAATTTGCAATTCCATAAAAGGAAAAGTAAGACGAATCAAATGAAACACCATAAACAAAATGAGCAGTATTAACTTAAGACATAAACATCGACAAGAGCAAACCATAAACAAGCTCTATGAAAAGGAAACTACATGTTCATTGATGATAAAGAAGGTTCAAGTACATGTGGGGCGCCTTCGAGGGCGAAGAAGCAAAAAAATCAGAATCAAAAGCAAAAAGACAAGGGAAACACCCTACTGCCCACCAATTTGGTCGCTAGCCTGCTCGCCCGGCTGAGCGCCCGCTTGGTCGCCTACCTAACCAACCTGTTCATCGGCCTGCTCGCTGGCTTGGAAGCCAGCTTGCTCGCCAGCTGCTGGAGGAGAAAGGCCCGGGAGGACCTCAAAAGGGGATAGACCTTCAGTATCTATCATCGCATCATCCTGGGCATCGTTCTGCAGAGGTGGGTACTTCACACCAACAATCCTAACACCGGGAGGCACAGTGCTCAGATCTACACCCATCTCTTCAAGGTTCCCTATGTCAACAACCAAACCATCCTTGGGAGGATGGTCAATGAGGAACTCGGAAAATTCTTTCTTCAAAGCCTCTCAAGGATCTTCATTCTCACCAACAGCATGGTGATAGGCGCGGAGGTTCTCGGCAAAAGCATATACGAAACTGAAGTCGGAAGACTCGCCCCGGATGTCGGCAATGGTAGCAGCAGTATAGCAGTCGGCATGCTCGGCCTTGTGCTCGGCCAACTGAGTACGAGTAGCCTGGAGTTCCTTCTCTAACTCCACAACCTTTTCCCGGGCTACTCGACCCTCTTCCAACTGTGCCCGTACTCGACCTTGGCCCTCTCAGCACTTGCAATTGCCGATTGTTCGGCATCCAGTGAGGCCTTAGCCTTAGCCTCGAGAGTCGCAACCTTCTTCTTCACCTCTTCCCGCTCCTTCCTCACTGACTCGTTCAGTAGAGCGTAAGACTTCTCCAAGGTCAGCACTTGCTCCATAGCACGTTGAGCCTTGATGAGGGCACCACCTGAATGATGCATAACCATGCGGAGGTTATCCGTCACTGACTGGTGTTGCATTATAGCATCTTGGGGTTGAGTCCAGTGACGGGCGGCAGACTCAACGGCTCTCCTAACGGGACCTTGGAGTTCGTTCAGAGATTTGGGGGGGGGGTCGTGCGAGTGCAAACTGATGCACAGCCTTGCTTCGGTGAAGGTAGCGGGAAGGATCGTACCTACAAAGAGCAAGCAATAAACACTTAAAAAAATTTCAAGAATTTTTCTAAGTGTTAATATTCTAAGGTTTGAAGGTCTTACTCTGCCGCCCGGGTCTGATCCCATCCAAAGTAGGAGATGTCCGTTAGTTGCCCACGGAACGAATCGGTGCTGGAGCTGTAAAGGTGCCGGCAGAGATAGGAATCGTAGGTTCCGAAGCTTCAACTCGACCTGAGCTCCCAGAACCTGATGCCCTTGTGGTCCTTGCTCTTTTAGCAGCGTCCCCCTCACGTTCGACACGCGAGCCATCACCTCGCTGCAAGCGTCGACCACCACTAGGAGAGTCGCTAGGAGCTTGACGATCTTCAGCGCGAGGAGCTCGCGGAGGAGGGGAAGTCCGGGTGCTCGCCCCCTTCCTCGCCTGGGAAGCCTTCTGGGCAGCTAACACCATGGATGGAGGGTCCGTCTTGGTTCGTGCCATTCGAACCCTTTGGTTTAGAGCTTGGAAGGACGGCGGTATAGCAATAGTAACCTCCGAGGCTACAAACACCAAGAAACAAGAAAAGAGTTAGAAAATTTCTTCAATTAAAAACCAAGAGTCTGAATCCACAAAGTTCGAACCTGCCGGGCGAGCAACTTGAGCTCGCAAGTGATGAGGAGCTGTGATCAACCCCGAGGTAATGCGGCAGCTAGGCTTGTTCAGATACTCGAACATCCTATCCCTCTTGTTCCGACGGTAAATGAGGATGCATGTAAATTTAAACTCCTCGGATATGCTCGTCTTCTTCCAACGTTGAGGGGTTAGGCCTGCAACAAAGAGTCAAGACATTAGACATAATAACAAATACTTCGTCAATATGCAAACAAGTCATACGCTGCAACTCGCCAAACTCTGTGGGAGACATGATGCGTCTACCAAGCCCTTCATTATTGTCCGGGGCTTGCCAGTCTCCGCCAATAAAAAAGAACTGCTCTTTCCAGTCTTTCACCTTGTTGGGCAGACCCTCGAGGATCCTCATGTCACTTCTCGCCTTGAGATAGTAATAACCCCGACCTTCCTCGGAACACTTACTGAGATATAGTGCGTAGTTCACCTCGTTGGGAGTTAAACGATCCTTATACTTCTCCAACGCAAACACCGTGAAGAGAGACAACAAGTACGTCCAAGCGTTGGGTGTAAGCTGCGTGATTGCCAAACAATAGTCTCTAGAAAGCGTCCGATGAGAGGATGTAGAGGCAACATCACTCCCACTGCTAGTGTGTGCATGTTGATTGCCATCAAACCCTCCGGGGGGCAATCAACTCTTTCATTCTTTTGAGAAGCGTACATTGTCACATCACAGGGAATGTGAAACTCTCTCCTAATATCGTCAAGGTCATCTTCATCAATGACATTCTCCACGGTGCTTGCCTTGAAATTTGTCGATCCATGACAGTCCCGGTATTGCCGAGGAGGAATAGGAAAGTTATCGGTATATCGTTCGTAATATGCCCTCCAATGAAACTCGTGCTCGACACCCTCGAAAATAGACTTCTCCACCATATGGGGTTGCGGGAAGCCAACGGATTCAAGCCAATCAACGATTGAGTCTTCATCCTCCTCACTGCTTGAAGACACCTCAACGGGGTCTTGGTCGGCGTCCTCCGGGCGAGCAGCGAGTTGCTCGACCGCTTGCCCGCCTGACTGCTCGGCTCCCTTCTCTTGTAAGCGAGCAACCTCCACGACTTTGGGATCAAAATCCGCCAGATGCACCGATGAAAGTCTGTCAATCGGACCACCCTCCTCCGCCGGTCGTTTTGCCCGGATTCCGGTGAGAAACAGTACGACTTGAAGATGAAGACATTGTAAAAGTAGAAGAAGAGAAAGATGTGTCCTAGGAATGTGCTAACTACCAATTGGCAACTTCGCCGCCTAAATTCTGATCGAGTAAATCCGAAGAAAATCCGGCGAACATGGAAATAAAAAGAATAAGGGAGAAGGAGTAATACCAAGAAAAATGAAAAGCAAAAAAAAAAAAGGGTAAGAGAAACTACCTTTAATTAAGATCTCCAAATCGCCACGTGAAACGAGAAGGAAATGAGAAAATCGCCGGAAGAACTCAAGAAGAAATCGGCCACCGAAAATTGCAGAAAATGAAATGCGAAGAAGAAGAAAGAAAATAGAAAAGGAATGTTATTTATACATTAGGGATAAAAGAGGGAAAAAGAAGAAATCCCAGGAACTATTTTGCAAAATATTTGAAAGTTTTAATGAGCACGCCTTTTCGTGTGACTGATTGGCACACTTAACGAGGAGACGCCTTATTTTTCGAAATGCCGCCTTGGTTTGAAAACACGAAGATGAGCAGAAGATCGAGCATTAAGGGCGAGCATACAGGCCGAGCACCAAGTTGCTCGCCGCACTGCTCGCTCGACTGTTCGCCATTTCATGAGAGTATTTTGATAAAAACTGCTCGCCTATTCAATTGGGTATCGGGACTATGATTCCAACATATCCTTTGATATAGTAGATCAAATCAAAGCATATAATGAGGGGCAAATGTTGATAAAAGAAATTAAACCAATGATTATAGAACAGTTAAGGCATAAGCATGTGGGGAAGGGGTTAAACTCAGGTTGCTCGCCCTCATGCTCACCACCTTGTTCGCCCAGACAAATAGGACGAGGCAACGAGCCCACGTGGCCAAACTCAGGTTGCTCGCCCTCTTGCTCGCCACCTTGTTTGCCCAGCCAGAGAGGACGAGGCAACGAGCCCACGTGGCCAAACTCAGGTTGCTCGCCCACCTGCTCACCACCTTGCTCGCCCAGCCAGAAAGGACGAAGCAACAAGCCCACATGGCCAAGCCACGTTGGTCGCCGCCCTGCTCGCCCAAGAGGAGATGGCAAGACAATATGCCCATAAGGTCAAGCCCAAGTTGCTCGCTCACCTGCTCGTCACTTTGCTCGACCGTTATGACCAAGTCCAAGGAAGAAAGACCCATGCAATAGTTGCTCTCCCTTCTGCTCGGCCGATAGCTTCCAAGAGAGTAGACTTAGAGATGACAAGTAACCCATGAGGAGTATACTGGTCGGTTAGGTTAGAGTTAGTGGGACAAGTAGCCCAAATAGTGACAAGTGGAGGACACTTGACACTATCAGAGGCCAAGTGGCTTAAAAACGTGCCACCTCACCCTTGCAAGGGTATAAAGAGGGAAAATACCCCATTTTGTAAAGGATCTGATTCTCTAATACAAGAACTCTCTTGAAATATTTCTCTTTCTACGATTTCTCTCTAAAATTCACTTAATTATCATTTAGTACTTCTTTGGTTATTGTTTGAGTGATCAATCAAGATTAATTAGCCACATATATTTTAAATTGGAAAGATTACTCAACAAGGAGGTGATGAGAAAAATAAGTTAGGATATCCTAACTTATTTTTTGCAGCTTATAAGATGTAAGAAATTTATTTTAAAATCTTATAAACTGTTAGATATTTAATTTTACCAAGCACTATAAGAACACTTTTAAGCTCTTAAACATCCTACAAGTTAATTTAAAGAGCTTATAAACTCAGCCAAACGCCCACTTAGACGGGGGATGAGATTTGTGCATCTAATTTGGATGTGATATGGAGCATGACTCATCCCCATCTAGATAGGTTAATTATGAACCAAACAGTCTTAGGGTATGTTCTTTTTATTTTTAGATAATTTTTTAAAATTGGTTTTTAAATATTAGTAATTTTTAACGCTCAATGGTGAGCATAGTGGTAAGGGTTTAGGAATTAAGAATATATTTATTTTTTTGGGTACTCAGTATTTGCCCCAAGAACTGACTAATTCGGGGAATCCATAACCTATCGTTCACTAGCGGGAGGACCCATTTCAAGCCAGAGTAAAGCTCTATGGACTGACTCATCTCAAGAATTGATTGCACCTTGTGAATTTTAAACTTGAGATCTAGAGATAAGCATACTATTAAGTCTCAACCACAGAATATGCTCCTTTCTAGGTCTCATATTCGAAACTCAGAAAGTGTGATCAATTTCTAAGACAGGTTAGTCCATATTGAACTTTGTTCTGACTTCAATTGAGCCCCCCACTAGTGGACGGTGAGTTATAAGTCTCCTGAATTAATTGATCCTTGGGCCAGATATCGAGTATAAAAAAAATAAACTAGTATTTTTAAAAAGATGTTGGGAAAATCCCTTTATGTTTTAATGATGTTAAAACCAGCTGACCTTGGGAAGTCAGCTGATGTAGGGATCAGAAAAGAAGATCAGCTGAGGACCAGAAGATCAGCTGAGGTTCAGAAGATCGACTGAGGTCGAGAAGATCAGCTGAGGTCCAAAGAATCAGCTGATGCTCCCGGAACTTTATCAGAAGGCTTTGAAGAGTCATTTGTGGAAGAATATCACAATCCGAGTTCATGGAAAAGTTGACTAAAGACTGGAGAGGTTCAAGACAATCATATCTACCTAAAGAAGGAAGGAGACAATCCAATCGTGTCAAGAATCAATCAATCAGGATGATTAATTGATTGAGTGGTTATAGAATTTCAAATCTAGTCCCTTCCAGCGGCTAGCTTGAACCTTATACATAGGAGTGCATTCTCAGAGTTTGAGAGATAGGGAGAGAGAGAGAGAGAGAGAGAGAGAGAGAGAGAGAGAGAGATAACACGCACAAAGAACAAGCCAAAACTCTGCAGAAATATATCCACGCTCGAGAAAAACATAAACACTTATTATGTTAGTGGCTTTACAGAAGTCAATTGTTGAAAACTTTATTATGACCATTCATATTCTTTAAAGACTTCGAAGTCAATAAAGCTAGTAATTAGATCATATTGATTGTAACTAGTAGTTTGTAAAAGAGAGTTGAACACTCTCAGATTGTAAGAAAGAAGTCAGTGAGTAAGTGAGTGCATAGCCCCTCTATACCAAGTTGGGTAGAGAAGAGTGAATGTAGGACAAGTTGGTCTGAACCACTATAAATCATGTGTTTTACTTGCTTTATTTTATTTTCTCTTACTTGCTGCACTAATTAAAATGATTTTTAACTTAAAACTTTTCCACACGAAAAATCAATGCGCACCCAGCTGGTCTACAATCAGCTGACTTTGAAAATCAGAAGACTCAAAGTTTTCTTAGGGACCCACAAAGGAGAAAAAACAAATAGGAGCACATTTTTCTCTTAAATTGCAAAGAGTGCAAGTGTGCAAAAATTTAAAAAAAATGCACACTCAAAATGAGTGTGCAAATGTTATAAAAATTGCACACCTGCCCTCTTTGTAATAAAACACAAAAATTGTCCTATTTGTAATTGTCCTTTTAAAAAATATTAGAGATATTAAAATTTGTGTTCTTTTTGTGTTTTTAAGTGGAGTAAATTTTTATTTTATGATATGAGAGAAAATAAAAATAGAATAGATATTTGATGGAATTAAACAAAAATTGATAAGTTATTTACAGAGGTGTAGAATTAGATTTTTTAAATTTTATTTTTAAAATACAAATTAAAATGAATATTAGATTTCAAAATTAATATTAAAATTTTAAAACAAAAAGAACACCTCTTAATACATAACTTTGTTCTATAAGCACAAGACTTTGAAAAGTATCATTATCTAAATTATTTTTAACAATTTTATGGATAATTGGGCAGAAACATAATTAATTGATCTTGAAAATTTTTAAATGACATTTCATATTACAATGGAGTAATATTAACACTTATATCAAGTAGTAGTGTTTAATATATTAAAATGTAGTTAGAAGATTTTCATATATCCAAAAGTTGAATTTCTTGTTCTACCAAAGAAAAAAAAATCATTTTGCCTAAAATATAATACTACACCAGTTGCCAATAACATTACCTTTTTTTAACAATACTCTTTCTGTTCCTAAATATTTTGCACACTTATATTTTTAATTATCAGCCATAAAATTTTACTTCTTCAACTCGCAACCCTTATTTTCTCTCACTAAAAATCCTAAGGAAGGAATCCGCCGCTGCCGCCCCTCCCGTGCCATCCAGCTAGCCCCCGCTACCCCCGCACCTCCAGTGCAATAGATCCGCCGCCGCTGGGGTTCGGCTTTAGGTGAGCCCCGCAGTTGGTGGTGGTCCGGCAATCGTTCCACCCGTGCTCAAGCCACCGTGATCTGATCGCCAGTCCTTCGATTTCGATTGTAGTTTTTTAGAGAGGGTCGTCCAATCAGTGCCCTGCCGTCCGCCTCTACTGATTTTTCTGTAGATTAACGGGTCCATCCTTTCCAACGGTGCCGTGGTTACAGTGTCGATTGGTAGGATGACCCGTTAAATTTTCTTTTCTTTTTCTGTTGTTTATTTTTGTGTGCCTTTTTAATTTTCGTATCCCTCTCCTCTACTCCGTAGTTGTGACTTTTCATACACGTTCTGTGGTTTCTTCCCGTTTATGGGTTTTGATATTTCTTCGCAGATGTGGTGTTGGGGATTCACATCTGGTAGTGTGCCAGATAATTTTGAATTCTGTAGGCCCATCTACTGAAGTGTGGGTGGGTGCGAGATAGATGCTAATTCATTTAGATGGTGAAAATCACCTTAGTGTGAGGTGAGTTATTCGCTATTGTGTCTTTTAGTTATTAGCGTTTGTCTTACTGTATGCTCTTCATAGCCTCTCGATTGGTTTGTAGTAGTTATTATCCCTCTTGTGTGTTTTAGGGGATGGAAAATTGATCTCTGTACTTCTTTGTTGTTATATTTATAAAAGAACATTTCCTCTAAAAAAAATATTTTTAATCATCCCACAACACTTTGCACACCCTATAAATAGAAATAATTATTTTAATTTTATCCTCATAATATTCACATATTTACACAAAATATCATTACTTTTATACTAAATTTAATAAATTTTATTATTTTAATAATATAATTTTACACATCACCCTTAATATTCTATTTTTTACACATTTTTCTTAAAAAAATGTGTAAAGAATAGTGTGAAATATGTTTAGGAAGGGAGGGAGTATGAAGTTTTAAAACTAATTTTATGAAAATATAGTGTCTTTTGAAAAAGTTTTGTTTCTAAATGTAGTCGGGTTCGAGAGACACACTTGACAGGTTGGATGCGTTCTCTAATTACGTTCTTCAAGCATGATGCATATATCTCAAAATAATATAGAGGCGATTGAAGAACACGTTTGGTGGTCAGACATGTCTCCAAAATGCGAATTCATTTAAAAATGAAACTCTTCCAAAAGAATCATATTTTTATAAAAATAATTCTAAAACACATCAAAATCAACTTTTTTTAATAGCCATTATTTCACAAGGTAATTCAATTTTTAGTTCATGACAAACAATACCAGCTCCAAATCATTTTGCTCATAGAAAACACATAGATGCCGAGTCGCCACGTAACCTGATAAGTGGACCACACTTGCTGTCCAGCACACACATTCCGTGATTGGTGCTAGCGTAAGGGGCGCGTGGCCCACACTCGGCGAAGTTTAATCCAGCTAGCTTTCTGCTTTACTAGCTAAATCCCACTAAACCCCAAGTAAATTCCCCCTCCCTCGCTCATCTCACTCTTCTCTAAATCCACTTTAGAGAGAGAAAAAAGTAATGGCTTTGCCGCCGCTGTTCCTGCTGCTATTACTCTCCGCTCTCCTTTTCAGTTCAACCGCGCACTCTCAGCGCCGCCCTCTTCTCACCACCACCTATTACAGCAAATCCTGCCCCAAATTTCAGCAGATCGTGCAAGACGCCACCATCAACAAACAGATCTCCTCCCCTACCACCGCCGCCGGCACCCTCCGCCTTTTCTTCCACGACTGCTTCGTCCAAGGCTGCGACGCCTCCATCCTTATCTCCTCCACCCGCTTCAGTAAAGCCGAGCGCGATGCCGACATCAACCTCTCCCTCCCCGGTGACGGATTCGACGTCGTCGTCCGCGCCAAGTCCGCCCTCGAGCTCACCTGCCCCGGCGTTGTCTCCTGCGCCGACATCCTCGCCGAAGCCACTCGCAACCTCGTCGTAATGACCGGCGGCCCCTATTACCCCGTCAAATTAGGCCGGAAGGATTCCTTCACTTCCGTAGCTTCCACCGTGGAAGGCAATCTCCCTCGGCCAACAATGTCGATGAATCAAATCATCCAAATCTTCCAATCGAAAGGATTTTCGATTGAAGAAATGGTGGCCTTAACCGGCGCCCACACAATCGGATTCTCACACTGCAAAGAGTTCAGCTCAAATCTATACAGTTACAACAGAACATCACAATCCGACCCGGCATACTACCCGGAATTCGCCAAAGCCCTAAAAAACGCCTGCGCAAATTACCAGAAAGATCCAACACTCTCCGTCTTCAACGATATAATTACTCCGAACAAATTCGATAACGTGTACTACAACAACGTGAAGAAGGGTTTGGGGCTTTTATCCTCTGACCACGCTATGAGCTCGGATCCGAGAACCCGGAATTTCGTGGAGCTGTACTCGAGGGATCAGAACGCATTCTTCAAGGCATTTGCAAATGCGATGCAGAAGCTGAGTCTTCACGGCGTTAAAACGGGGAGGAGCGGCGAGATTCGACGCAGGTGCGATGCTTTTAACAATTAATCGATGAAAAACGAAGCTGTTTTTCCTTGTATTTGTGCTGTTTAATCGATTCATTTTTTCTTAGTCATAATTATTGATGCAATGAGACGGGATGGGGGATGATTATATGTGTGTATGTATACGAAATCCTTGAAGAAATTAAGATTATATTGAGGTTAATACCATTACTTCTTCCCGATTTGCTCTGCTTTGGATTATGTTCTGAATGAGGTTCTTTTAATTAACGGTTAATTAGTGTTTGATTAGCTGTAACCCAAGAATTCAAATTAAATGTGAATATATCAAACTTTCAATATAATAGTAGTATTATTATTTTAAGTTTAGTGTAATTATGCTGGAAACAAGGGAAAGTTCTTTACTACTTTCTTTGCATTGAGAGTCGAACTTCTGGCCATGTTAAAAAAAATGCAATAAAAGAATTGAAAAAGATGC
This sequence comes from Prunella vulgaris, assembly GCA_026898435.1. Taxonomy (NCBI): domain Eukaryota; kingdom Viridiplantae; phylum Streptophyta; class Magnoliopsida; order Lamiales; family Lamiaceae; genus Prunella; species Prunella vulgaris. Next base: position 118,132 of record JAPKLY010000432.1, on the reverse strand, counting down.
AGACTACTGTCCAACAAAAGGTTGTCAATATTAACTTGTTGGTATGGGTCCACTGAGGTTGAATTAATTTGCTTGTTTAGATTAAGGTGATGCATTGAGAATTATTCTTAATAATTAAACTACTATAAGTGCAGCATATATTATTGTAGATTGCCAACTCAATTCCGTGGAGCGGCACCATAACGCGTACTAAAGCCCCCCTTACAACCACGATAAATTAGGTTGGATCTTAAAGTTTGGGGCATGCACTAGTACTATGTTGTTACCTAATTTGGATTCATGGTAAATCTGGCTGTAATCTTACCCACCCAATTCTAATCACATGGATTCGTGGTAAATCTGGCTGTAATCTTACCCACCCAATTTTTAACGGATAATATATGTTGTTACCTATCTCACGGATTTTAGGATAATTAATCTATAAATGAATAATGTAAGAGCACGACACTACGGGAGGAGCTCGAGATCTTCGTACCTTGAATATGGCTTTGCGTGCTCCTTGGAGCCCCCTAACCTATGTGTGATATATCATGGATATGTTGTGAGGATGAGAGACTCTCTACAAAAGTGGGGGAGATCACCTATTTACAGGTGTCAACCCTAAAATGGTCAAAAAGACCTAAATGTCCTTATAAATTGGTTTTTTTTTTTTTATGTTTTAGATGATCTGGAGAGTTCTAGAGTCGATTTTCTTTTTGAAAATGTATTCGTATAGAAACAATGCTCGCCGAGAATGGTGCTCACTGAGAATAGAAGCTCGTCGAGAGACTATGCTCGACGAGGACTGGAGCTCATCTGGAGGCTTTTCTTGTCGAGGACCGGAGCTCGTCTGGAGACTTTCCTCGTCGAGAGACTATGCTCGCTAAGGACCAAAGCTCGTCGGGAAGGTGACAGACAAAGTCAATTAAGCTTTTTGAAGGCACATCGCCGATGAAGGCGAGATAATCATGCCTTTTCAGGGCGCATCGCCGAAGAAGGCGGAATAAAATCATGTTTTTCGAGAAGACATGATTTTTCTCGTCGAGAGACTGTGCTCGCCGAGGACTGAAGCTCGTCAAGGACCAAAGCTCGTCGGAAAGGTGACAGACAAAGTCAATTAAGCTTTTTGAAGGCGCATCGCCGATGAAGGCGGGATAATCATGCCTTTTGAAGACGCATTGCCGAAGAAGGCATAATAAAATCATGTCTTTCGAGAAGACACATCGCCACTTAAGGCGGAATAATCATGCCTTTTGAAGCCGCATCACCAATGAAGGTGAGATAATCATGACTTTTGATAGGTGAGATAATCATGACTTTTGAAGGCGTATCGCTGATGAAGATAGGATAAAATCATGCATTTTGAGAAAGTATATCGTCATTTAAGGTGGAATCATGCCTTCGAGAAGGCGCATCGCCACTTAAGGCGGAATAATCATGCCTTTTGAAGGTGCATCAAAGATGAAGACAGGTAATCATGCCTTTTGAAGGCGGGATAAAATCATGTCTTTCGAGAAGGCGCATCGCCGATGAAGATGGGATAAAATCATATCTTTCGAGAAGGTGCATCGCCACTTAAGGCGGAATAATCATGCCTTTTGAAGGCGTGATAATCATGTCTTTTGAAGGCGCTTCGCTGAAGAAGACGGAATAAAATCATGCCTTTCGAGAAGGCGAATCGCCACTTAAGCAGAATAATCATGCCTTTTGAAAGCGCATCGTCGATGAAGGCGGAATAAAATCATGCCTTTTGAAGGTGCATTGCCGAAGAAAGCGAAATAAAATCATGCCTTTTAAGAAGACGAATCGCCACTTAAGACGAAATAATCATGCCTTATGAAGGCGCATCACCGGTTAAGGCGGGATAAAATTATGCCTTTCGAGAAGACACATCGCCATTTAAGGTGGGATAAAATCATGTCTTTCGAGAAGGCGCATCACTACTTAGCGGAATAATGCCTTCGAGAAGGCGCATCGCCACTTAAAGCGGAATAATCATGCCTTACGAAGGCACATCGCCAATTAAGGTGGAATCATGCCTTTGAGAAGGTGCATTTTCAATTAAGACGGAATCATGCCTTCGAGAAGGCGCATCGCCACTTAAGGCGGGATCATGATGTCTTTTGAAAGCGCATCACCGATTAAGGCGGAATTATGCTTTTGAGAAGACGCGTCACCACTTAAGGCGGAATCATGCCTTCGAGAAGGCGAGTCGCATCTTAAGGAGGAATAAATCATGCCTTCGAAAAGGTGCATCGCCACTTAAAAGGAAATGAAATCATACCTTCGAGAAGGCGCATCGCCAATTAAAGTAGAATAAATCATGTCTTCAAGAAGGAGCATCGCCACTTAAGGCGGGATGAAATCATGCCTTCGAGAAGGCGCATCGCCAATTAAAGTGGAATAGAATCATACTTTCAAGAAGGCGCATCGCCAATTAATGCAGAATAAATCATGCATTCGAGAAGGCGCATCGCCACTTAAGGCGGAATGAAATCATGTCTTCGAGAAGGCGCATCGCCAATTAAGGCGGAATAAATCATGTAGCCCATATGGTTGTTGCTCAGCTAGAGATAGTATTTCTTGAGCGCGAGATTTTTTGATAAATTGTTTGTTTTTCGAGGAAAAGGTTTATACATTGTCCATGTTTTTCTTGTTATACTCTGTATGTTAACCTTTTTGCTCTAATGTTTGCCCATAAGAGAGATAATTAGCTCGTCAAGGGACTTGGTTTGTTTGCACCTCTCGTTCAGCCTTATTTGCAAGATAATTAGCTCGTCGAAGAACTTGACTCGGATGACTTTTGCCATAGAGAGATGATTAGCTCGTCATGGGTATTTTGGGTCGTTCTTCACTAACTTAGTACAAGCTCGTGTAAGAAAGGTTGTGTCTCGCTACCTTTTCAGAAGGATCGTGCAAGAATTTTGTGTGCTCGTTGGTCGCTTAGGACTTAGCGCGAGAGAATAACTTTATACCCACGAGCCTTTTCGAAGCTTTGTGTGAGGTTACCGGTTGCTCGCGCTAACCTTTGAAGGCTTGCGCGAGATTGATAGATACTTGCTAGGTCGTGGAGTTTCGATTCAAGATGTTCTGGACTTGCTTGCTCGAGGAGTTTCGGCGCAAGATTTTGTTGAAGAGTATTTTTGCGAAGACGGAGAAATTTTCCTTTTTAATTCACAAGAAATTTTATGAGCCCCTTGGGGTTTTGTAGGCGAGCATTGTTGAAAGTGTGCTCGATTTGTGAGACTTTCGACCAGTACATTGATTAATATATTTTATTTGAGCAACAATTGTGTAGAAATTTCTACCGTAAAAATATTCATTTTTGAAAAATTCGAGGCAGATCGGATTTGAGTATTTTTTTTCCAAAATTCGCGCAACTTGTAATTATAGGTTTTTTCGCTCCCAGATATGTTACAATTTGGGCAAATGCGTGTTACTATTAGGTAAAATCTGTGTTATTAATTTTTAAAAAAAAATTAATTTTTTGTACTTTTCAAGTAACTATTAGGAAAATATGTATTTTTGCAAGAATAAATATGTGTTACTTAATTTATTTTTTATTCTCTTTGTTGATTTATGTTGATAGTATGTTGTTCATGTACTAATATATCTTTTAATACCTTACATATGTTATATAAAGTACAATATATATTTTTCTAAGGACAAATAAATGTTTGTATATACAGTAACACACATTTGATCTTGCAGTAACACACATTACTCTAACTGTAACACACATTTGCAGTAACACACATTTACTCTAATTGTAACACACTTTTTACTCTAAATATAACACACATTTGTAGTAACACATATTTACTCTAATAGTAACACATATTTGCAGTAACACACATTTACTCTAATTATAGCACATATTTGCTCCTCAATTTATGTTATTATATGAGCAAACATGTGTTACTATATGATAAAATATATTTTTGTTAAGAACAAACATGTGTTACACATACAATGTAATACATGTATGTGTTACATTGTATGAAAAATATTTATTTCTATAAAAACAACTTAATATGTGTAAAAACAACATTTAGTTTAATTGTAACACACATTTTGCCTTAAAGTAACATTCATTTGCCCAAATTGTAACATACCTGGGAGCAAAAAAAATTGAAAATATAAGTTGCATGAATTTTGGAAAAAAAATGCCCAAATTCGATTAGACCCGATTTAGACCCGCGAATTTTTATAAAATGAATATTTGTATGGTAGAAACTTATATATAAATTTTTGTCATTTTATTTTGAATTGTACTAAGAGATTATTCTTTTGAAATTATGAAATCCAAGAATATTATTTTTGCTTTGGATTTTTCAAAGTATGTGTATCATAAGTTGCCAATTTTTAATATGCCTGATATAATTAAGTGCAACATATTAAAAGAAAATAAGTTAAGGATTGCTTGATATAAAGTGGGCAAAAGGCATTACCCGTATATACTTTGACGTTGTCGAGGGTGCTCAACACACCCTTTGTGAACTTATCATCTTTTCCAGAAAATAATTCAGTGAAGCACTTGATTGTTTCTACTTCAGTGCTATCATTTTTACAAAATGCTAATTGTTCTGGTTATCAAACTGAACTGATAAGTCATGTTGAGAAGGGAAATTAGGCACAACATCCTTGACTGAGTAATGCAAAAACCCAATTGATAAATAGGCCCACAAAATGTATAGAGAAAGGGCCCATTCAAATCACACCCAAATATTTGAGAGAAAATCCCAGCAGAATGTGTATGTAGCTAGATGTGTATATACGTTTGTAAGGAATAATAAGATTAAACAGAAACTAACTGAGTCAAAAGAATTTCCTCTAACATGGCTTGTTTAGAATCTTAGGAATTTTATGCATTTTTCTTCATTTTTTGTGCTTTTACACCTGTATCTATTTTTCCTAAATGAAATTGCTTTCCAGAAATTCAAAGATTAATTTACAGATCTATGCAATACCACTTATAAAATTGGAAAAAGCTAGAGAGAGAAACTTAGCATCTTCATCTGTGTTTGCAATTGGGTGTTCCTGCTATGATGTGTTTGTTGGAATTTGGTTTTGAAAGAGTTTTTAAATACTCTAATTCGACCAATTTAATGGAGGGCAAAATAGTAATCTCAATGAGATTAAGTATAATCGATATGTTCTACTCGCGGAGTAGATCATTTCGGTATTTTTCGTTCTCAAAACCGAATTATGGTGAGTGAGAAATTAATTCCTAAAGTGAGGAAATTAATAATGACGTGGAGAAATATTAGGTGAAAATAAATTAAAATAATTATTTTCATATCGGATAAGATTCAATCAGGATCTTGTCAAGTCATTGATCTTATAAGATCTCTGATTCTAGCGTTGGATCAGCCAAGTCAGTGATCCAGACCATCTCCACGTCAGCATTTGAAATGTTCCAGAGTAGTCCAGATTCATGGACTTTAATGCCTACGTTGGTTCCGCGTTTGAAGCGGTCATAACCACCCACTAAGATAGTGGGAATATTCCTCCGATTAATCCTAATTGAGTGGTACATTTGTATCTATTAATAGGAGTGTCTTGCATTCATTTTAGAGTGACGAGTTACGATGTTACGAAATAGATACAATCGAGTCTCTCTCTCTCCCCCTTTTATGCATTTAGAAGGTTCAGTTCATAACTTTTGATGTTTGTCTTTCCTCTGTGTTTAGTGGTGCTACTAACACAGAGATGTCAAAATCGTTTTACCTTTGGAGACAATTACGTATTTCCTGTGAGCACTAGCCAGGACGTATTTTGTCTTGCGGGAAAAGGTCATACCTTGACTCGATTTTAGATTTGTTTCTGTTAATTTCATTCATTGCAGTATATTCTTGTATTTCTCCTTTGTATACAAATTTACAATCCATAAATAATTTTCCAACAGTGTTTTTTCAATTTCTCGGTTCTAAAACCCCATTAATGGCTTGCAGATCGAATCAACCAAATTCTTGTTGTAATCTTCATCATCGTTGGCCTATAAAAAGCTTGAATCCCCCCCCCCACCCCCTCAAAAAAAAAAATTCCAGTAAAAAACACCAATGAAGAGCTGGAAAAAGTGCTTGAAGATTTGACAAAAGTGGACCTAAATGCCCTTACAAATTGAGCTTTTTACAAAATGTAGGCAATAAGGTCCAACGCTATTAAATTAAAGTAATTTGGTCCATTTAGGGGTAAATTTCGGTTTCAATAGTCCCCGATTCGAAGGTCCAAAACGGTATAATTCTTGCCACAACAATATATAAACGGATAAAACATTGTTCTTCTACTTCTCCAGGTACGTTGTTGACAATAATTGAAAGCATCTGGCTTGGTCACAAGCAACACTATTTCAATTTGTTGTAGTTTAGGGTTTAGGGTTTAGGGTCCACAACATCATCCTCCTGATTGTTCATTGCCTCTGTCGCAATGATAGTGATACTAAAAAGACATGATAGTGATAGTCAGAGAGCATAATGATTATTATAACTATCAGTGTAATGTAACATTATGACTATCAGTATAGTGTAACAAAAACTATCATTGTCATCACTATTTTCCATTATGATTATCAGTGTCGTGCACTAATAATATCATTGTTGTGCCTTATTACTATCACTGTTATGCAATAAAAAAAATCGACCACCGATTTCTTCCACTTGCTTGACTTTAGCATGAAAAAGATTAAGTGTGACTTATTTCTTTAATTGCAAGTCAATTCAATATTTAAAATTGGATCATATTGAATTATAGTTCACAATAACATAAGTTTAAAAGAGATCTACTCAAGAAAAAAAAATTAGTTCATCAATAACTTAAAAAGTTGTGTTAATAAGTATGTAACAAAATCGAATTAAAATAGTATTAATTACTCTTAGGTACAAAATAAGAACAATTACTACTTTACCCTCTAGTACAATTAAAATCTCACACATAGATAGAAAATTACTTTTTAAAAAAATCTAAATTACCATTGCCCTCAGTCATCAAATTCAATTTTAAAAGAAAATCACGTAATAATCCACCTCTCTGAACCTTATATCTCAAATTCAAAACATAATCTCTCTCTAAAATGACTTTGCATTGCCGTGAAATAAAAGGTCGGTCACAAGACCTCCTTTGCCTAAGCTAGCACAAGGGCATCAGAGTAAGAGTCTAGTGACAAGATCTCTGTTGCATGTGTTTATAATCAAGTCTTCACTGAGTAGTAGGTCTCGTCCAACACCACTGGCAGTTTTGTGATTAGTGTCAATATTATGTATAAAGCATATTTTTTTTCTGCACAAAATCAATTTATGATTAGTGTTAATTTTGTGAACTATTTTGTAATTTTTCCACTTCAACAAATATTCCCGATTCTAGATATCATCTACAAAAATCGATTCTAGAAGGGCATGGGGGGAGCTGATATTTCCTAGAAGGAAAGTATATTAGGAATTCATGGTTGAATAATTTGACTAAGGAGTAGTCTTGTATGCACTAGTTACACGGTTCAACTCAAGTTTATTTTTTAAAAGTTACACAAAATACTACTGAAAAGTTACACATGTTATTATTGAAAGTGTATCTTTCATAGTTTAGCTTTTTAGTAATAATTTGTGCAACTTTTCAATAATAAATTGTGTAACTTTTTAAAAATGAACTTGAGTTGCACCGTGTAACTGGTGGACAGGAGACTTAATCTTTGACTAACATCTCCATGACAGTGAAATGAAGAAGAAAATTGAGAATCGACTCGCTGAAGAAAAGTGTAGAAGACAACACTGCAAAAATGGGGCAGTTGTTGTTGGAGTTTTCTCTTATTTGGGATTTCTTTCTCAATTTTCCGAAGGTGCACTAATACGAAATATATTTGCGTGTTTTTTTTTTTTTTTTTAAATAAGGTCTACTATATATTCTTAAATTCCACTTAACAGTGTATCTATAAGTAATAAATTATTTTTCCTGATTTTGTACCTTAGAGTAATGGACTCTTTAAAATATGTATATCGAACCATAATACATGCTTGGATAAATTTTCACACAAAATAAAAACACATATAAAATGTTATCATAATTACTCCCTCCATCTGTATTTTATCCATCAAGACCTAATTCCCTCTAAATACCTCCACGTCAGCATTTCGCTTAAAAAAAAAATTGATCTACGTGTGTATTACCGGTTGTTTGACTGGTTAAAGATGGTTGGAGGACGAAAACCATAATTTTTGGTAAGTTAAAGGACCAAAACAAAAATTCAAAACTTAAGAGGACGAAAACCATAATTTTTGGTAAGTTAAAGGACGAAAACAAAAATTCAAAACTTAAGAGAACGAAAACCATAATTTTTGGTAAGTTAAAGGACGAAAACAAAAATTCAAAACTTAAGAGGACGAAAACCAAAGTCAACGAAATTTATAGGACAAAAATGTATATTTTCCCCATCTATTTTGCACACACATTAAAAAATTTAATAAAGTATTCAATAAAGCAGATAAAATAAGGTAATTGATAACAAATGAATAAAATAAATTTAATAAAAAAATTAGTTCTTATTATGTGTAAAATAATGTTTTAGATCTAAATTTAAAATTTTAGATCTAACATATTTTTATTTTATGATTAAATTGAAATTCTTTTTTTGTTTAGAAAAATATATTTGGTATTCATATTTTTTGGGAGTATTAGAAAAATAATAATTAAATCTAGAATATAGAAAATGAATCTTGAAAGTATTAAGAATATAATCATATAAGAATCTTGAGGTTTTAAAATCTAGAAGTTACTCACACCAAATAATATTATGATGAAATAATTGTGTAATAACCCCTGCATTTTGTCACCAATTCCCGTGGATACAACCATAAAATTATTTTGTGACAAAATAAGTTCACTAATTATTGTGAATAATTAATGACAAAATATAAATTACCATGAAAATAATAATAATATTATGACAAAATATTTGTATCAATTATATATTTACAGTAAATAAAATATATTTCATTTCAAAACTAATGCAATATTATATCAATGCATATGTCTAGCATGTGACAATTATAACATAGTTATATGAATAAAAATTCATATATTTATAATTAATAAATCATGTTTCAAATCAAAGTACACAGTGTTGTGTATATGAAAGCACATATTGTAATATATTATTTTTCCCTGTAAAATTACAATTGCTTCGGTTAAGTTTAAGTCAACTCCATTTCAATTATTTCGACTTCTAATAATTTTTTACTTTATAATATCTCCTGATAATGCTTTCACATTACTTCCTGCAAAAAGTAACCCGTAATAGTTGATTTTCTTTATTTATTAAATGTGAGAAGACCCCACTAACGTTTTTACATCTAGTGAAATCATATAAATTGTATTTTTGAGTGATCATCAATAAATCTTTATATGACATAATATTTTATAATATTCTAAATATTTGTCATTTTGGACTTTTTGTACCCTATATATAATCTCATACTTAACCCTAATTAATCCAATTCTCATTTACGATCAAAATAACTCTCATTTAATTTAATACTCCTTCCAAGTTTCAAGACACGTCTTCTTCTCCTTCTCTGAAATAGATCTTTCGTTTCTAAAATTTATAAAAAAATATCAGGTATCCATGATTATTTTATTGTCCTACTCCCAATTTATTTCGATTATTATTATTTTTTATTATTGTTCAGTTTGATTATTGTTTCAACTCCACTTCTTGGTTGAATTCTTTGTATTTCTATTAATTACTTGTTCAATTATAGCCCGAAAGTTACCTCGCAAAAATAACTCCTGCAAAATTACAGTCGTTTCTATTAACTCTATTTCAATTATTTTGGTTTCTAATGATCTTTTACCATATAATACTCCTGGTAATGCTTTCACATGATTCCCTGCAATAGTTGAATTTCTTTCTTTGTTAATTCTAGAAAGAAAAGACCCAACTAACGCTTTTACATCTAGTGAAATCATGAAAATTATTCTATTTTTATTGTTTATCAACAATTTTTTATATGGCATAATATGATGTTCTGGTTTGTTTTATTTTTAATTCTGATATCATTGTTATTTACATAATGAAAAAATTATTTCTCAATTTAAATAATTTGTGTTGTAATAAAGGTTATAATTTCACACTATTAATCATGAATGTGAATGAAAATAATGAATCGATACCGAATACGATCCCTCAAGTGGTTAATGCTATTCAATTTCACCAATTGGATGCTGTGAAGGTCTTGAAGAGACAAAAACATCCATTATGAAGGCTATTAAGGAAGCAAAAGAATTCCTAGACAAGACTCATTCTAACGTTTTGAAAATAAGTGGTATGAATTCACACATATCGGATACGAATGTAGAAGATGACATTTCCAGGTCTTCTACACCTTCAATTTTTCGTGGTGTAGCTAAAGTTGAAAACAAGCCTATTGAAGAGAAGCTAATTGAAGAGAAGTCAATTGTTGATGATCCAGATTGCATACTTAGAGTTTTGCTCCCAAAGCTCTTTAAGAAAAATAGATAATTCAAATTAGATTATCTATGTTAAAACGGTTTGTTAAATTTTCAAACTTGATTGTGATTTGATTTTATTAGTATTGTCTTCTAATGATTGTGTTTTATTTTTTTGATGATGGACAAACGTTTTATCTTGATTATACAATTGTTCTTTGACTTTAAAGTGAAAATATAATTTTTATCCATGCTCCTCTATTTTGTTGAGATCTTCACATTATAAACTTCTTTGTAGAGATTTCTAAGATCGTAACTAGTGTGTGCTTTAAAACTTCCTTGTAGAAATTTATAAGTATGTAACTAATATGTGCATTAAAAACTTCTTTGTAGAGATATTGATATTAAAACCTTTTTTGTAGAGATTTCTTTATTATTTTAATAGAAAAAATATCAAATGAATATTAGTGGCTCATAAAATTAAAACAAGGCTATTACAATCTCTCTAGAAAAAGAATGAATATTAGCACAAAAAACTTCTTTCTAAATATTTCTAAGTAGGTAACATCAAATTTATTGAGTTATAAATATATCTGCACAAGATTAACACATAAAACTATCAATTTTCAAAGAGTATTCATCTTTAAATAATTAACACAAGAACTGTTTAGATAAAGAAACAATCTACTCAAAATTAACACAAGAAACTATCCATTATCTAATTTTCTTGTGTAGCTTCACTCGTTCCTATAAATACATGATAACATTATTAAACCATTAGGGACATAAAAATTATAAATATTTGACTTACTCGTTCATATTGTTAACCAGTCCTTAATTATTTGCAAATTATTTGAATGAAAAATTTTAATTCATCATGTTTGTGAAATAAATTATGATCAAATTCATTTGTCACCAAAATGTTATTGTAAAGTTTATGACATTCATTTGTGAAAAATGACAAATTACTAATCGTCACTATATATAAATATATTGATGACGAAAGAATGTGTCACAAATTATTCCAAATAATTAATGACAACACATAAGATTATCATAAAAATATTATATTACACGATGAATATAATAGTCACTAATCCACACGAATTGAAATTCACACTCATGAAGATACCACACCCCAAAATAAGGGATTTCGTTAAGAGGTGGATAAACAAATATAGTAGAGCATCAATGTTCTCGCTAAATGTGCTGAAGATAAATGGGAAATGGCTTAAAGCATTGCGCTCAAAGAATACAATCTGTAGAAGAAAATCCATTTGGAGAAGGACGCACGGGCATATGGGAGAGTTGTATGCCGCCTAATCTTCTAAGGTTGAATCAGATACTAAGAAAGTGGCTAGGGACGCTTTATATAGTGTAAAAGAAAATGATATAAAACTCAACCTTAACTCCTCCTGGATTAGCACTATGTCATTTGATTGAATATCTTTTGTTGATTTTCATTAGTTTGTTGATTAGCACTCAACTTGATGATAATTATATTTCTTGATTTCCTTTTAGGAAATTTGATCTAGTTTTGCAACATAAATGTAGAGTTTGTGGATTTGTATGGATTTCACTTATTAAGGTTTCAAGGGTGTGCTTTAATTCATTTCAGACGAGCTTCTTCCTGGATTAACACTATGTCAATTGATGAACTATCTTTTGTTAATTTTCTTTAGTTTGTTGATTAACACTCAATATTTCTTGATGATAGTTACATTTCTTGATTTCTCTTTAGGAAATTTTGATCGAGTATTTGCAAACTAAATGTAGGGTTTGTGGGTTTGTATGGATTTCCCTTATTAGAGTTTCAAAAGTGTGTTTTTGTCTAAGTTGCTAATTTGAAAATGATAAGTTGCGAAATTATTAAAACTCTCACCGGTAGAAAGATGGCTTCATTGCCAACTCTTGGAATGATCAAGCTGCACGGCTATGCTTTTCAAGGTCCAAAGTGGAAAGTAGAAGAAAAAGGATGCCCGAGCCTTAACTTACTTGTAATTGAAGACACTGATGTTGTACGGTGGACAGTGGGGGAGAGTACCTTCCGATATCTATGGTTCCTAACCTTGAAAAAACGTTACAAATTACAAAAAATCCCTGAATGGTTACCTGTTATTGTTAATGTGACTCCCCTTCGGTGATTCCTCTTGGGTTGATAGGAAGCCTAAACCATGATTGACTAATTGCTTCAAAGGTTTCATCTCTCTCTCTCTCTCTCTAATACTTTTATTTGTTTCTTAAAGATCAAGACATGTTGATGGAGAACTCCAGACTTTAAGAAACCAACCTCTAATAAATGTAGAAGCTGGTAAAAAATGTTCATTAGTATCCTGATGTGGAAGAGGGATGTGGGCTAAAAAATGCTTACAATCAGGCTCGGTGAGCAAAAATGAAGGCCGTTGCCCAAGGGGAAGAAGGCAGAATGGACGAAGGCCAACCTGGAGAAAATTATGCCCATTATCTTGCTATTTCGATTTATATCCTTTATCTTTTAATTATTTGTTCGTATCCTTTGATTTATTCTTGCGGATAACTGTGATAACTAGGAAGTGATTTGAGATTGTTCAGGTTAGTTAGGATTCATAGAATAATTTATTTAAATTCATTGTAACCATTTATGGGAATTCATTGAGAAATTAAGTGAACTTTTGCCTGCAAGTTTTTCTTGGACCGTCGATTGCTTGCCGGTCTGAGCCGGAGCATTATTGTTATTACTTTTGATTATGGTACCCAACAAATTAGTGCTTTCATTGAGAGAGTCTGAGAATAACGACAATGACAAACAACCATCAGGAGAGAATTGAGGGACTGGAAACGCGAATTGCCCTTATAGAAACTAGTTTGGTGAGTGTTGAGAGCAAAGTGGATAACCTACGTCAGACGTTAGATAATGTGAGTCAACATATGGAACAACTCCTCCATCAGCTTCAGATACTGGCGAGATCATGTTCGCCATCGGTGCACAATAAGGAATCAGAGAGGAAAGAGAAGAATCTGGTGCGCATGGGAGAAGATAGAAATTGGAGAGACCATGGAGATGATCAGTGAAAATACCAACTGAAAAATTTGTCATACTTTTAATGGGACTGATCCCATATCGTGGTTGAGTCGTGCCTATCAATATTGTGAACTTAATGAAATTGAGCGGGAAGAAAAGGTTCGTTACGCCGTGTACTATTTGAAGGGAGAAGCTAATATGTGGTGGCAATGGATTAGTCGTGAATATCATAAGAAGGGAAGGTTCATGCGATGGAAGGATTTTGAGAAGGAACTGATGGCGAGGTTTGGGCCTTCTGAATACACAGACTATGATGAAACATTATCACATATCAAGCAAACTAGTACCTTACTGGAATACTAGAAGGAATTTGAGAAGTTGGCTAACCGTGTGCTCGATTAGCCTGAGAAGGCATTGGTGGGGGCATTTATTAGGGGTATGAAAACCGAATAAGCAGCTAAAGTGCGTGTCTATCGGCCAAAGACATATTTGGAGAGAATTCAAATTGCTCGTGTGCGAGATGAGCATCTTAATCTGTCTAAAATGGGACTTCCGTCCCGAGGTTTGGAAGGGAGTTGCTAAGATGAGGGATGGCAAAGGGCATGCAAGCCAGAGTACGGGGAGTAACCTACAGAGTGCAACCAAGGCAATTTCGTCTGGAGTTAAACGTTTACCTTGGGAAGAACTGCAGAAAAAATGCAAAAAGGGATTATGCTTCAATTCTGATGAAAGATCTGTTTCTAGGCATAGGTGCAAAGTCAAGCAGGCTTTTCTAATTGAACCAATGGATTCAGACAACAAAGGGGGGAAGAATTCAATGAGGAACTAGGAACAGAAGAGACGGAAGCATCGGTCCACTCTAAATATGGTGTGCATAGACCCCGAACTATGAAGTTGTCGGCATGGGTTAAGAAACAGCGAGTGGTTGTGTTAATAGATGGCGGGTCGTCGCATAATTTCATTAACCTACAACTAGCCCGAAGGCTGGGATTAATTGCATGACGGGTAGATCCATTTAAGGTTCGTGTGGCTAATGGGGAAAGTATCTTGTGTGACTAGAGCTGTTAGAATAAACGAGTTGATCGTGAGCTCGGCTCGGCTCGGTTCGCTTTGGCTCATTAAGGAGCAACTCGACTCGATGTGTAAAATGAGCCAAGATAAGTTTAAAAAAATACTCATTTGCTTAACGAGATCGGCTCGGCAGGCTCGAAAAAGATGAGTTTTTTTTTAATATTATATAATTTAGGGTATAAAATATTAATATTTTACATTATAATACAACTCATATTCTCAAATCACTCATACTGATGAATTGGTGATAGTTTTATCTTTATTGAAGTGTGCGAATGTAAATATATTGAATTATAAAGTTGTTGATATAGTATCAGTTAAGTATATTTTTTCAGGATATTCAAACTCGAGTCGAGCTTTGCACGTAAATTTTGAGCTCAAGCATAATTTAATCTAAAGGAGCCGAACCGAGCTCAATTTTAAGCCGAGCTGAGCTCAATTTTAAGCCTAGTCAAGCTTGATTTTGAGCTTTCTTTTCTTAACGAATCAAGCTGAGCTCGATAAGCTTAACGAACCGAGTTGAGGCTGCACTACTCGGGCTCACTCAGCTCGTATAACACCTCTATATGTGATAAACATTATGAAGGTGTGGCAATCAATTTACAAGGGGTGGAAGTGAAGGTTGATCTCTTTGCCTTACCATTGGTTGGGCCAGACTTGGTATTAGGAGTACAATGGTTGGAGGAACTGAGGGAAGTCACGATGGATTATGGCAAAGGAATAATGTGGTTCAAATGGGGAGATTGATATATAATGTTGGTTGCCGAAGTGGATAGATAAATGCTGTAAGTCGGGCTTAGGAGTATAGAGAGAATGTGGCAGGTTGGAGGGCAATGTTATGATAAACATGTGGAATTGTGTGGGACAAACACTTGCGGAGAAAGAGAAAGAACAACAAGTTGATATCAATGATCTTTTGAAGGAATTTAATGTGGTGATGAAGGAGCCAGAGGGTTTGCTTCTAAGAAGAAAATTTAACCACCATACCCGTCAAGGACGAGGGTCAACCTATTAACGTGCATCCGTACAGGTATGCCCACTTTAAAATAGAGGAAATAGAAAAACAAGTGCAGGAGGAAGTTGCAAAAGGGATTAATTCGCCCTAGCAATAGCCCTTTTTTTCACCGGTACTATTAGTAAAAAAGAAGGATGAATAATGGTGATTTTGCACCGATTATTGGTCTTTGAACACGGAAACGGTCAAGGACAGGTTTCTTATACTTACTATAGACAATATGTTGGATGAACTCAGTGTCTCACATTACTCCTCAAAGTTGGATCTTAGGGCCGGATATCATCAGATCCATTTAGCTGAAAAGGACATTTATAAAATGACATTCCGGACACACCATTGCCATGAATACATGATGATGCCATTTGGGTTTTGCAATGCGCCTTCAACATTTCAGAATTCCATGAATACCATTTTCCAACAACATCTACGAAAATTTGTCTTGGTATTTTTCAATGATATTTAAATTTATTCAAAGAGTTGGACGGGCCATATGTTACACTTACTGACGGTAATGACGATATTGCATCAACATCAGTTCTATGTCAAGTCATCTAATTGTGAATTCAGAAAAGAAACTGTGGAATATATGGGGCATATCATTTCGGTGGAGCAATGAAAAGTTGGCCTAAACTTGCCAATATAACGAAACTAAGGGGATTCCTAGGATTGACATGGTACTACCGCAAATTTGTTCAAAATAATGGGACAATTGCACGCCCACTAAAAGCCAAGATGAAAAAAAGAACCTTCATTTGGACGTTGGAGGGAGAAAAGCCCTTCGAACATCTCAAATGGGTAATGACAATTGATTAGGGTCATAATTGCATCTTTTAGCATTCATTTCTATATGGTTTTGATGAGATTATGTTCATATTTGACCCTAATATGTTATGAATTGTGCTATTGACCCTTTGTTGGCAAGAAAGTGTGCTTTATAGGGGAAAACGAGCAAAAACGAGGAATTCCCGACTATTGGAAAGGAGATGATGGAATCCGAGCTCATGGAGATATTTCTTATACTCAATTGAAGACCCTAGGAAGCTTAGATGAGCCATGGGATCGAATATGAAAAAGTCAAAAATTGGACATCGGCGAATACACTACGACCGAGTGCCCGCAGCTCAGTGACCGAGCCACGGCTTTAGGGCGTCCGAGCAGATTTCACCTGTAAGCCAATTTCCCAGCCGCTCGGTCACCCAGCCGCCACCGCTCGACCACATGCCTTGAAGACTGTCCGAGCGCCACTAAGAGGCCGTCCAAGCACCGAGTCTGGGTTGAGCATTTTTAGGGCAATTCCGTCCTTTCGCGCGTTTAATGAGGGATATAATGGTCCAAGCCTAAGGGGTACTATAAATACTTGATACTTCAGACTTCTTAGATCATTCTACACATCATCATTCACTCTCTATATTCTTAGAAGTTAGGGGAAGTTACTAGTTGGGTTCATTAGATTTCTTCACACGATTTTGTCGATTACTTTTGATCTACTGCACGGATCGTTAATCTGTTTGTTCCTGCAGTCTCGTCACATCAAGAGCTACATTTTGACCGATTGAATTGTAATTTCCATTGGCGGATCATTTAGTAGATTTTCAAGGTAGTGAGTATCTTTACCATTTCTTTTGTAATAGGTAAGACTTTGCAATTTCTCTTTAATTTCATTGTTATGATGATTGTAGGTAGCTTAATTGTTTATTTGTTATCCAAATTAGCCATGGGCTAATATTCTATTGCATTGGTGTATGATTCATATGGAGTAATATGGTGCTATTGTTGATCTTATGATTGTTATGAGATGTTGGATGATTAATTCTCTACATTTGTGATATGTATGAATACTTGGTATGCTTAATTGCTTGTTAGGGCCATTAGGGAAGTAGCAATACATAAGAATTGAGCTCTTTTCCTTAATATTCTTATTATAAGGCCATGCATGCTAGGTGTTTGATGAAATTCCTAGGACAATGAGAATTGCTCCTTTGTGAATAGGCAATACAATTAGAGTTTTAATGTGTGATTAGGGAAACCTATGCACCTTAATGAGGCCTTGCCTAATTGATTATCCAATAGACCATTGCATGATTAAGTGATACAACACCATATGAAACATAGGATAATACACTAATGCATATTCTCTCCATTTGCTCACTTTTGCAAAAAGGTGATAGGTAGTTTACTATTCTTGACAAGCTTAGTAGATAAGAAACTATTTCTCTTTTATTGCTTTATTGAGTTTTTATTTTTAAACAACATACATACTTAGCAATCTCCCATCTCACTGTATTCGATATTAAACTTGGTTACCTTGCTACTCCTACTACGATCACGTGCACTTGCGTGTTACACATTTTAGGCAAACAACAATAATGCTCGTATTGGCGATGCCTAAATTTGATCAAACCTTTGAAGGTCATACGAATGCCAGCAAATTTAGGATTGGAGCAATGTTAATATAGAATGGGCGGTTGTTAGCATTCATGAGCAAGGCATTGGGAGTTAGAAAAGTGGAGTGGTCGGTGTATGTGAAATAACTAATGACGGTAGTGGAGGCTGTACGACTGTGGTAACCATACTTTTTGGGTAGAAAATTCCTAATTGTTACTGATCAACAGCCCTTCAAGCACTTATTGGAGCAACGAGTTACAACTCCGGAATAATAAAAATTTGTGGCGAAATTGATGGGCTTTGAGTTTGAGATTATGTATCGCCTTGGAAAGCAAAACATGGTGGCTGATGCACTCTCAACACGAACTGACCGACCTACCTTATGTGCCATCACCGTACCCATTAGGAACATTTGGGGCCGTATACGGACAGCAACACACGGAATGCCAGAATTTATGGATATTCGAAAAAACTGAATGATCATGAGAAGGAGATCTTAGATGATTATGAATGGAGAGATAACTAATTTTTATTTCATGGCAAGGTCATGGTACCTAATCAAGATTCACTCAGAGAGGAAATAATTAACCATTTCCATGACTCAAACATAGGTGGACACTCGAATATCTATCGAACGTGGGTGCGGATTGCATGAACATTTTTTTGGCTAGGGCTTAAAAATAACGTACGTTCATACATAACCAGATGTAATACGTGCCAAAAGGATAAGTCTGACTCTCGAAAGCTAGGGAGTTACTCTAGACGTTGCCAGTGCCGGAGCGGATTTGGGAGGATATTTCAATGGATTTTATAGAGGGTTTGCCTTTGTCAAATGGGTTCAATGGGATTGTGGTTGTAGTGGATCGGCTCACCAAATACGCTCATTCTATCCCACTGGTGCACCCCTATACAGCGAAATCAGTTGCCCGATTATTTGTGGAATACATTATTCGTTTACATGGTATACCAAGGTCAATCGTCACAGATCGAGATCGTGTCTTTATTAGCAACTTTTGGAAGGAATTTTTTAAAATGTAGGGTACCCGTTTGTCCACGAGTTCAACATATCATCCGCAAACCGATGGACAAACTGAAGTAATGAATTGAACGTTAGAACAATATCTGTGTTGTTATGTTCACCAGAATCCAAAGAAATGGGAAGGATTTTTGCCATGGGCTGAATATTGATATAACACCACTTTTCATGTATCAACAAAACATACCCCTTTTGAGCTTGTATATGGCAGACCGCCACTCCATTTGGTGTGTTATATATCTGGACACTCCCCAAATGCAGAAGTAAAAAAGGAGCTATATGAGAGGGACCTCATGTTGCGTGGATGGAAAGAAACTGTAGCTAGGTCAATTAATCACATGAAGGAGCAGTATGATAAGGGTCATTGTGAAGAACATTTTCAAGATGGCAACTGGGTTTATCTAAAAATCTGGCCATATCGACAACAAACACTCTCTCAGAAGGATCTATATACAAGCTGGGTAACAAATTCTTTGGTTGTTTCAAGTGTTGGAGAAAAACAAAACTTTGTGGTCCAAACCTCTTGTAGACTTCTTATTTTAAACTTATAGAAGGCAACTGCAAGGTTCTAGAACCCTCTTTGAAAAAGTTTAAAATTTGTTTTGTTTTCAAGGTCTATTTACCCCCCTAGACCTTAACCACTTAAGGGACCAACAAACAAGCTTACCTTCACCATTTTTTCTCAATTTGAAACATGTAATACAAGGAGCAGAAACATGATTTGCACTTTTCATGTTCAATTTCTCCAACACTTGTTTTGCGTATTTTTCTTGTGAGATAAATATTTCACTCTTTGATTGATGCACATTAATCCCAAGAAAGTGATGCATTTTTCTTAAATCAGTCATCTCGAACTCATTCATCATTGAATTCTTAAATACGATAACGTCTTTCCATCTTCGATGTAAAGATAAGATCATCAATATTGAGGCTTACAATCATGATCTTTTCTTTTGAATTCCTTTTGATGTAAAGAGTGTGTTCAAAATGACATCTCTCAAAGCCACATTTAAAATAAAACATTGATACGATCATACCAAGCACGTGGAGACTATTTGAGTCCATATAATGCCTTTCACAATTTATACACATTTCTTCTTCTCTTTTTCTACACGAAACCAGGAGGTTGCTCGAGGTAAATCTCATCTTTGGAAAAGTCATTTAGAAAAGTTGATCTTATATCCATTTGCAATATTTGTTGGGACAATCTGAATATTTTGATTAGATCCCAAAACCCCTGATGAATTTGCCAAAGTATAGTTGTTTAGGATAGTCTAGTTCAGGATAGTCAGGTTAGGGATTCAGTTCAGGGGGAACGTGTTGAAGACTGAAGGAGATTGGAGTCGACCCAATTTACTGAAGTCTGAAGTGCAACTCGCCCTGAAGCAGGTCAGAGTCAGTCTTATTGAAGATTACCTGAACTGAAGCTGAAGACCGAAGTCTGAAGATCCATCCTGAAGACCATCCGGAATACCATTGACTGATGTTTCTACTGAGTACACTAAGAATGCTCAGGACAGAACTTAGTCAGTGAAGAGTAAGTGTAACCTATCAGGCCGAGCTGAATGCTCGTAAGACCTGACTTAGGCCTTGAGTCAGTTTATCTGACACATGTAAGTCCAAAGCAGAAAGGTTACACATACTGGGCTGAATAACCTATCAGGCTGAGCTGAATGCTCTTAAGACCTGACTTAGGCCTTGGTTCAGTTTACATGAATCATGTAAGTCCAAAGCAAAAAGGATATTTATGCTATGGGACAAAAGACAAAGAGAATGTCAGTAAGACTCCAATAAAGACAAACATTCAGGCTGAGTTATTAACAAGAGACTCAGAGTATTGAATGTACGAGGAAGGACAAGTGTGAGATGGTCAACTAGCCGTTTGTACGGAGAGCCAATGATCTTTCGACACGCATGTACGGAGTCTGCGCAGCAGTTAATGCAGCATTTAATGCGTCTCAGAGTTGCAGGCGGCGGGACAAAAGTTGCCAGATTAAGCATGGTGATTAGGTCAACAGTACAACTAGCCTGCAACCACCCTAAAATAGGAAAGATTTGGGTAGATCTCCTCCAACGGATCTATTTTGAATCTTGCCTATAAATATGGAGAGCCTTGCACCCATTCAAGGCTAACGGAAATTTCCAAGTGAAAGCTCTCAAGAATCCAAGCTCTCAAAGCATACTATAAGCAACACTCTGCAATTAAATTTCCCTAGTGTTGTAGTAGGATTCACTCTGTATTTGCTTAGATCGATAACTCTAATATTTAGCATTATTTTGTATTGCTAGAGCTATCTTAGTTCGAAACCAAGAATACCAAATCACTCAGGGTGTGAGATTGGTTGGTTAGAAGGACTGGGACTTGTAAAACCACCCAGGGGTCAGTTCCTAAGAGAGGAAGTTAGCTATTCGTGTCCCTTAGCACGTAATACCCAAGTACCTATCCTTAGGGTTTTGAGGATAGCTTCCTGTTAAATCAGGCCGTGGACGTAGAAGTTGGTTATCTCCGAACCAAGTTAAAAAGACCCTTGTGTGCTGATTTACTTTCGTGTTCAGGATCATAATTGTCATTCATATTTAACTGAACATACTGCATTGTTCTGATAATCAGGCTGAATCCATCATCCTGAATCTGAATACTGTGCACCTGCCTTAACCACCATTTACTAAGCAAACTCAGAGAAAACGTTTTCAGAAACTAAAACGAGTAGACACTAAGGGCTCACATTCCGCACGTACTCTAGCTTACTGAGATAGTAGTCCAACTGACTTGCTTCTGAGCAGTCAGTAGGTTTGTTATCTCTACTGAGCTTCTGAGCACATCACTCACACTCAGCTTATTTGATTCACTACTGAACTGTCCCTGTTACCCCTGTGGACCTTCAGTTTACTGAGTAACTTCAGGATCTTCCTGACTGAGAGCATTTTTCTGAATATTCAGAAAAATCTGACATCAGTGTATTCCCCCCCATACACTGATTATACTCGTTTCGGGACCAACAAGTGGTATCAGAGCAGTGGTTCAAAAGACCACTGACTTTGTTTACCAACAGTTTCTAAGGAGAAACTTTTAGTGGTCAACTGAACAGATCTTGTTTCTGAAAACTGCATATCATGGCATCCGGTTCTAAACGCCTCGAGGGCAATCTTCCTGAATTCTCTATTGATAATTATGACTATTGGAAATTCAGGGTCCTTGCACATCTTTACTCCATCCATGATCAGATGCCCCAGGTGATTGAGCATGGTCCGATCAGATTTATGAGGAATCTTCAGACCACCTGGCCCGTAGCTGGTAATGTCCCTGTTCCGGCTGCCGGAGATGAGCCTGTGGAGAGGTCCACGCTTACTGTTGATCAGATTAAGCAAATCAGACTGGATAATGTTGCGAAGAACATTATACTCCACACTATTTCTTACGATAACTCGATTAGGCTCATGCATCTGACTATTGCAAAGGAGATCTGGGATGCTCTGAAGGAGATGAGTGAGGGATCAGAGAAGATCAAGAAGAATAAGAGAGATCTTGCTATCAGGAAGTTTGAGGCCTTCCGGATGTTAGAGGGAGAGTCCATCGATCAGATGGAAGCTCGGTTCATTAAGATGATGAACGAGCTAGCAACCCTTGGGAAGGACTTTCCCAAGAAGGAGGTGTCGTCTAAAATCCTGAACTGTCTCCCTGAAAGATGGGACACATGAGTGATCTTGCTGAAGAACACTCAGGATCTCACAAACATTCCTTACTCTCACCTATTCTCAGAGTTAAAGGCTCTGGAATTCGACCTCGATAAGAGGAAGAAGAAGGGTGTTGTCAATGAGGACGTGAGTGAGGAGAAGACACCTGAGAAGGAAAAGAGAGTGGCTCTTAAAGCTACTCCTGAGCCTGAGGCTGGATCTGGCTCGAAATCACTCAGAGAGATGAACAAGGATGAGCTGGCCCTGGAGTACAGCCTGATGGCACGGCATTTCGAGAAACTGAACTCTCGATTCGGTAGGTATAAGAAGTTTTATACTGACACCAGTGATCGCAGGTATTCCAGCCCCAGGAGATCGAGCCCCCGGAGAGAAGAGAGAAGAGAGAAGGGGTTCAGATTCCAGGAGAGAACGAGAGGAGCCTGAGTGATGCAGAGATGAGAAGAAAAGAGACGACGCTGAGCCCAGAAGATCCAGCTCCAAACCTGAACGATCATCAGGGAGCCGGAGGGAGTCGTCAGATAAAAGGTACACTGATAAAAAGTTTGCTTCTGATGTAGATCAGTGCTACCACTGCAAGAAGATCAGACATTATCAGTATGATTGTCCGGAGCTCAGCGCTCGAGAGTGAGAGGATCGGAGAGCAAAGAGAGAGCTCAGGGCATCAGACCGGAGAGCTATGCTTGCTGAGGATTCCTCAGATTCAGATGGCCCAGGACGCCGGTCCGCTGAACTCTTCTCCGATGAGGAGTATGATGACCTCTGCCTGATGGCAGATGATGAGGTATGTTCTTCTGCCTCTTCTCCTGATCACGCACCTGAGCTTAGCTCAGACTCAGCAGGAGAACTCGACCTTCAGCTCGCCCTAGAGCAATTGATGGTTGACTTCTCAAGGCTGCAGGAGACTCATACTCACACAGTGGATGTGAATGCACAACTGAGTGGGGAAAATGATCGGTTAACTGAGTCTCTCAGAGTGAGAGACACTGAGGAAGCCCTCAAGTTAGTAAATCTTCAGGAAGAGTTACTTCATGTTCGAAATAAGCATGATGAAACTCCACTGGAGATTGAAAGACTAAAGGGCGTAATCAGCTCGCTGATTGAGACTCGTGATACTGATCTGTTCCGCGCTCAGGAACAGTTGATGATTGAGCGAATTGCTCTAAGAGTGATGTTCGAAACTGAGTGGCAAGCTCGCCTTTGTGCTGAGCAAACTGGTTGGGATCTTGAGCTGATCTCAAAAGAGAATGCTCATGAAAAGCTGGTGCTTCAGTACACCACTGAAATTGAGGCCCTAAAAGTAAAAAATGGGCACCTTGAGGATAAGCTGAAGAAGTTACACACATCTACCCAAGTGGTTGATGAGTTAACAAGTTTCTCTCAGCTGACCGATGGTGCTAAAGCTGGGTTAGGCTATGACGCCTCAAAAGACCCAAAGGGCTAGAAAAAGAGAGGTGCTTCAGGGAGCAACTCTCATAAGAAGTTTGTCCCTGCCCAAACTGACGACAAGAGCCCAAGTGTTGCTCGTCAGGATAAAGGCAAAGGGAAGGAGAAAGTGCTTGAACCTGTCAGGAAAAGGACTGAGGAATCTAGGCCAAAACCTAAGGGAAAGGCCCAGTCTCCTCATCCTGAACCGAGGAAGAAGGACCAAGGGAATTCCAAGGCCTAGTCTAGGAACCCTCAGGCTGAAAGAATTCTGCCCCCAGCACCTCTCAGGGTAGACCTCAGAATGCTCAGGGTAGGAGGAACTCAGGCCGAAGGGAACCTCAGGCAAGGCCAAGGACTACTGAGGTCCAGAGGTCTCAGGCAGGGCACAGGGCCCATCAGGAACGTCCCAATCCTCCGAGGAGAAGGACGAACCAAGTGGCCCCTGAAAGGCAACGGAGACCTGACTCCGGAAACACTCAGGCCAGACCTCAAGTGCCTAGAGGTCAAGCCCGAGCTGCTCCTTCCCAGGACAGACCTCAGCCCAGCGCACCCAGGCCAAGGAGGAACAGGAGGCCCGCCCCCAGGAATAAATCCAAGGCTCCTGAAAACTCAGGCTGACACACATACACCCTCAACTTCCCAGGCACAAAGGAAGAAGAGGACAATGTATGTTGATGTTTCAGGGAGACAGGTTTACACTTCTGATGCCATCAGAATTGTTAAACAAATCTGGATCCCGAAGGGTATGGCTGACACTGTAGGACCCAATACGAGATGGGTACCTGAGGCCTGATTCTTTTCAGGTCGCTGCGGGCTACAAGAAGAGGAGGGAGGATCAGAAGCTGGACTGGTAGTTGGACTCAGGATGCTCCAGGCACATGACCGGTTCTCGTGATCTCCTTCAGGATTATGTAGCTCAGGATGGCCCGCAGGTAACCTTTGGTGATAACTCTAAGGGTTTCACCAGAGGATTTGGAACCCTTGTTATTGGCTCTGTCCGTGTGCTTAATGTATCATATGTTGAGGGACTCAGGCATAACTTGCTCTCGGTCAGTCAGTTTTGTGACCGTGGATATAGTGTAGAGTTTACATCTAACATATGTCTTCTCAAGGACAAATCTACACTGCAGGTTCTGATTACAGGTGTCAGGAGAGGCAATGTTTATTTTGCTGACTTTAAGAGCAGCTCTCCTGAAACTTGTTTGGTCGCTAAGAGCTCTTCTGAGCTCAGTTGGCTTTGGCATAAACGCCGGAGTCACTCAAACTTCAAGATTATTAACAAAATTTCTAGACTTTCTCTTGTAGATGGTCTACCCAATGAAGTTTTTAGCAAAGACCACGTGTGCGGAGCATGTCAGGAAGGCAAGCAAACCAAAGCTTCATTCAAGGACAAAGATGCCTTCTCAACTGACAGAGTGCTTCAGCTCCTGCACATGTATCTCTTTGGTCCGATTACTCCTGTCAGTATGAATGGTAGGAAATATACCCTTGTTGTTGATGATGATTATTCCAGGTACACATGGGTTATTTTCTTGCTGAACAAGAAGGAGACTCAGGTCAAGCTTCCAGAGTTACTCAAGCAATTGAGTACTGAACAGGGTCAGAGCATCGTTAGGATCAGATCAGATCAGGGAACATAATTTATTAATTCTATTACAACTGACTTCTGTACTGACCTTGGTATTGCTCATGAGACTTCTGCAGCCAGGACCCCTCAGCAAAATGGGGTAGCTGAGAGAAGGAACCGGACCCTGAAGGAAGCTGCCCGGACCATGTTGGCTGAGTCTGGACTGCCCAAGAAGTACTGGGCTGAAGCAATCAACACTGCTTGCTACACTCAGAACCGATCTATGCTGAACAAACAACATGCTCAGACACCTTATGAAACTTGGAATAAAAGGAAGCCTCGCATCTTCTATTTCCATATTTTTGGGTGTAAGTGTTTCATCCTGAATAATGGGAAAGACCAGCTTAAAGCCTTTGATAGCAGGTCTGATGAGGGAGTTTTCTTAGGATACTCCTCAGTAAGCAAAGCTTTCAGGGTGTATAACTGTCAGACCCTTTTTGTGGAGGAAACACCTCATATTGTGTTTGATGAGACTGCATCAGTGCGTAGAAAATAGGTTCCGAGTCCTGACACTGAGGGGGTCACCAAGAGGGTGACAAGACTGAGCCTGAAGAATCCTGAATTCAAGATCAAGCTTGTCAGTGCTCCCAAGGGATGGGATAATGATGATGATGATGATCAGGATGGATCTCAGGCCAACCCTCGGCAAGCTCCAGCCTCGGAGAATGTTGAGTCTCAGACGGAGACACAGACTCAACCTGAGGTACGTATTGTCGGTGATGACGCTTCTGCACCTGAGACAGTTACTGAGTCCAACTCTGTAGGGGGAAAAATGTCCCTGATATTGTGCAACCCTTAGGAATTGACTCAGTATCCCCTGTTCTTGCTCATTCCGCTTCTTTGCCTGTTATTGTCGAGACTAACATTTCAAGATCAGGCGAGGGAAATTCAGCAGCTCCCAGTGCAGCCGTCAGCAGGAGGTGGTGGCTAGATGATCACTCATTGGCTGACATCATTGGTGATGTCAATGAGGGGGGTAAGGACAAGGTTGTCCTTTGGTGAGAGTGCTATGTTCTGTTGCTTTCTGAGTGATCAGGAACCTAAGAACGTAGAAGAATCTCTCGCTGACCCCAACTGGATCTTAGCCATGCAGGATGAGCTCAATCAGTTTGAGCGGAATCAGGTTTGGGAGTTAGTTGAGATATCTAGGCGTCAACATGTTATTGGCACCAAGTGGGTCTTCAAGAACAAGAGGGATGAAAAGAATGTTGTAGTCAGAAATAAGGTCAGACTAGTGGGAAAGGGTTACTCTCAGGCCGAAGGAATCGACTATGATGAGACCTTTGCTCCGGTCGCAAGGTTAGAGGCAATCAGGCTATTTTTGGCTTATGCAACATTCAAGAAGTTCAAACTGTATCAGATGGGCGTGAAGAGTGCTTTTCTGAATGGTGTACTGAATGAGAAGGTGTATGTTGAGCAACCTCCAGGGTTCGAAGTTGGAAATAAGGTATATCACCTGAAGAAAGCTCGTTATGGCCTGAAGTAGGCTCCGAGAGCCTGGTATGATACTCTTTCCCAGTTCCTGATAGACCACGGGTCGTGAAAGGAACAGTAGACAGGACCCTCTTCTGGATTTCCGAAGGGGAGGACATTCTCTTGCTTCAGATTTATGTGGATAACATAATATTTGGATCTCCTAATCTGAAGCTTTGTGAGAAATTCTCCAAGCTGATGACTGGGAAGTTTGAGATGTCAATGATGGGAGAAATGAACTTCTTTCTGGGTCTCCAAGTCAGGCAATCTGACTTCGGAATTTTCATAAATCAGTCCAAGTATGCGAGGGACTTGATTCAGAAATTTGGAGTTCAGTCCAGCAAAGTCTCACGTATTCCCATGAACACAAATGAGAAGCTGGATCCTGACAAAGAAAGAGCCTCAGTGAATCAGACTGAATATAGGGCACTGATTGGATCTTTATTGTACCTGACTACAAGTCGTCCTGACATCACTTATGCAGTCGGAGTTTGTGCAAGATATCAGTCTGATCCTAAGAAGAGTCATCTAGAGAGTGCCAAAAAGATATTGAAATACCTGAGAGGTACAGTCAATTTAGGACTTTGGTATCCCTCTGATGACAACCTAGAACTGACTGGGTATTCAGATGCAGATTATGGAGGCTGTAGGCTTGATAGGAAATCAACTACAGGCACATGTCAGTTTCTAGGGAGTAAATTGATCTCTTTGTTTTCTAAGAAGCAAACCAGTGTTGCAACATCTACTACTGAGGCTGAGTATATGGTGGCAGGCATTTGTTGCTCCCAGATCCTTTGGTTGAAGCAACAACTGAGAGACTACCAAATAGAGGCCTCTGAACTCCCAATTTATTGTGACAACAATAGTGCCATAGCCATATCCCAAAACCCAGTCTTACACACAAGGTGTAAGCATGTAGACATCAGGCATCACTTTATCAGAGATCATGTTGAAAAGAAGGATATAAGGATGGAGAGAGTCCCTACTGATAAGCAGAGAGCTGACATCCTGACTAAGGCATTGCCTGAAACCAGGTTTGTTGAGTTGTCAGTAGAGTTAGGACTCCTTGACCCAGGCTTAGGAGATTCAGTATGAATCTCAGTTCAGTATGCATAAGGTCAGGAGGAATGACCAACTAGGACTCAGGATGAAGGAATCTCAGAGAGAGAGTGAATGGTTGTAGGGGGAACACTCAGTGTAAAAGGATGATCAGTTTAGACTGACTAAGATTCATGACACAGAATTCAGGACTTATCATCCTGATAGGACACAAGTGGTATCAGTCAGATAACGAAATCTGACTGACTGGTATGTTTCCTGAATTATTTTTAGTCATCATATCTTGCTTACATCATCCTTGATACTGTTTGTCGTGTAGTCAAATCAAATCTTTTTATCATTTAATCCCAACCATTAATTTAATATTCAGTTATTATTTAATGCAAAGTGGGTGGGAACGGTTTTCAATAAAGTTATGAATCATTAACTTTGAAAACCGAAGAGGCTCAATCCGCATCCATGCATCAAATGTCTTAATCTCAATCGTTGAATTTCATGAGTCATATCTTTCTGAGCCGTCCGATTAAAACTGAATTTTTGTATAAATAAGGGAAGTGTTTGCCTTTGCGTCTTTTACGAACTTAAATATTTCTTCTTGCTATATTTCTCTCTGCGAATCTTTTTCTTCATATCTTCAAATCTTCATCCATGGCTTCACCTTCTACCGACACATTCTTTGGAAATCTTTTCCATTTAAGTAATGAAATTCATTGGGAACCCTATGGTGATTTTTCTTCCAATCACCCAGACATTCTGCCTGTGAAGGATTGTTCGTGAATGCAGGGCTTCTAAAATTCATCACAGCGAAGCCCAAGAAACTTCACCCTCGACTTGTTGCTGCTTTCTACTTGAAGATGGCGCAGAACAAGGACACCCAAGAATGGGAATCTTGCATTCCCTTGACCTCTTATGTGAAGAGGAAGGATAGTGAGGATGAGATGGTGAGGGATTGGGTCACCATCAACATCAGGCAGAAGATTAAGAAAGTCTTCAATCTGCCCGACTCTGGACGCAGCCCGGTCGACTATGGGATTGGTGATGAGAGGGATTATCTCCAGTCTCTCTGTGATGGAGATGTTGTTCTGAAGTCAGGGTTGAACAAGTCCGTACTGAAGATTACCAACCGTCACTTCTTCGACCTGACTAGTCAGGGAGTGATGGGGATTGCTGGAGGGCTAGAGCAGATCTCAAGGCCAAAGCTGTATACCATGATGGCAATCAAGGATGCAGATGTGCAAAGATTCAACTGGGAGGAATACTTCCTTCAGTTAATGGTGGCTGAGAAGAGTAAGATCAAATACTCGCCAGAGGGTCAGGCGACGTTTGATGCCAAGATGCACTTTGGCACGAAGATTTCTCTGATCTTAGAGATGCTGGCTCTCGGAGATGTTGATCAGGCTCAATCTCTCGAGATTCCAGCAAAGATTGATCTCTTCAGAACTTATTCCGGTGATGTTGGTCCAAAGAAGAAATCAAGAACCCTGAAGAAGAAGGCCCAGGCGAGCAGGACTGGAGAAGTCAAGGCTCAGGCAGGAAAATCTTCAGGGGCTCTAATTAAGAAACCAGCGGAGGACAAGTCTAGCAAGCCTTCCGGACCCAAGCAATAGACTCTGAAACTCATTTATCCCGGCTCAAAGGAGTGAGAGAAGAAGCTTGTGGAAGAGGAGACTGCTAAAAGGGAGACTCAGTCACTAGAGACTCAGCAGGAGTCTGCTCAGACTGCACTTGAGGTTGTCCCCCTTGCTGCTATTCCAGATGATGAACCCGCTGAACAAACGCCCCTTGTCATTTAGGAAGACAAGGCTGAAGATCAGATCCTCAATGTTGTCTCAGAATATCAGGACGTGGAGGTCCATTCTGAAGAGGATCAGAGGGAACCTATTGCTGCTAACATTAGCAAAAGCAGCAAAGGAAATGAAGGTAGGAAGGAGGAAGGAGAGGAGACTGAAGTCGAGTCAGTAAGGATGGAGGTAGTGGAAGCTGAGGCACCATGGCCTTTCCCCGCGCCTGATGAGAATCTACTACCTGACTTTGAGGTCGTGGCAAGGGGTAGGGTAGCTGAAGTGGTAGACAAGTGATTTCCAGACCTCTCTGAAGCTAAGAAGGAGGCAGTGGTGCAGCTCCGCACTTATGCAATGATCAGGACTGCCACCTGGCCTGAACTTGACGAGCTGACCAAGGTGAAAGGTGTAAACACACTGGCTGATAATGAAGCAGCCTTGTTTGACCACTTTCCGGTAAATTCTCTAAACCATCTGATTCGAATGTCTGATTTCATCAAGACAGTCCGAAGGATTTATCCTGAGGCATCACCCACTGAGCCCGAGCAAGAGGAAGTTGGGATGGAACTGGCGAGAGTTCCGGATGTTCAGTCGGAGGAAGTAGCGAAGGGAAAAGAGATTGTGATTGCTGATGCTGTTCAGCAAGGTGGCACTGAAGGGGTCAGTACGTTGGCCGATGAAACACTCTTGGGACCCGAGACTGCTGAGGCTTCAGGAGAGGGTCCAACAGTTCTGATCCAAGCCAAGACCAATCGGATGTCAGATCAATCAAGAGCACTTGCCAATCTTCACAGACGGGTAAGTGTTGTTGAGGGCAAGACAAGTAGAGTCAGTGACAATTCTACTCTCATCAGCAAAAAGGTGACTTTCCTGGAGCAAGGACAATCCGCCTTAGATGCAGAATGGGCAGAGGCGATGGCCAGCCTTGGAATGTTTGTTGGCACTAAGATCACAGCAGTTGTTGAACAAACCTCAGAAACCCTTGAAGCCTGCCAGAAGATGACAGCTGATAACCTATCTAAGCAGGATGCAAGATTTGGCACTTTGCTAGATGAGAGGGTTAATCAGCTTGTTGATGAGAAATGTCAGAGCAAGAGAAGGAAGAGATCATGCAGGCCCTTGACTCCAGGATGGGAGATTTTGAGGGCAAATTAAAGCTGGAGCATAATCAGGCTGTATCTAGGCTTAGTGGCGATCTGAGAGGAATGTCGAATCAGATTGGCCGCATTCAGGGAAAGCAACATGAATTGGGTGATCAGTTCGCCATTTTGGCTGGATCAGTTGAGGAGGTGGTTACCAAAATCAACGACGATGATGCCAAAAAGGGGGAAGGAAAGAAGCAAATTGGCAAAGGAAAGAAGAAGATCTTCACCCCTGAACTGAGAGCTCAGGACAAAAAGAGAACTCGATCAGTTGCTGCCACTGAAGCCCAAGTCTCTGAACCTGAAGAATCTGACCCAAAGAGGTTGAAGCAGTCCTCTGTGGATCCTGCGCTGGCTCCACTTTTTGTTGAGATGGAGGAAGGTATGCACCCTGGATCAACCACTCTGAAGAAGAAGAAACTGGTACTGACTGAGTCGGAGAAGCAAGCGAAGTTGAAGGAGTTATCGCTGCTCAGTCAAATCCAAAGGCTGAAAGAGTCCAACGAGTACCTGACTTCGCAGGTCAGAAGAAGAAGTCAGTTCCTTCTGGATCGAAAGAAGACTCAGAGGAAGATGGTGGTAGATCCAGGTCAGGGTCCTCCTCCTGTTCAGTTCGTAGAGGATTTCATTCCAGTTTAGATGTTGGAGGTTTGGATTCCGATCCGGAATAGATGGGCCTATCTATTCTATGTGGTGGGGTTGTGGGACGATCTAACTGAAGATAAAGACGTCATACTCCATCACTGGATGGCACAGGAGAATCCTGATTTCTGGGCTGAGATTATCAGATTTGCTGACACTGAAGGTGTAGAAATCGCTCGTCCGGAATTCATCAAGTATCCTCCTCCACTCTTCAGGAACTCCAAGCAACTGGACCGGAAGGCAATTTCTGAAGAAGTCGTCAGGGTAGGACGCGCTGCCGGGGCCATTGGTGATCGGAACAGGATGAAGCAGGTCCTGAGCCGAGTCTTGGAGATGTATGAGATTCCTCTTGCTGCTTGGGATAAGGACGAAGAATAGATATCAGGAGTTAGTTGTTCAGGAAATTTTTGTAATAGCTTCAGGATGCATGTACTTTCAGATTTATCAATGAAGTTATTTAATGTTTCCTGAGTACAACTTCTTGTTGACTCCTGAATTTACTTTTCAGTATCCTTATCAAGAACTGTACTAACCCATTCCTGTTTTCTTCTTATAGACCAAGTGCCTAGTTTGTCAGAAGGTACTGAACCTATTTCACGGACTAAGTCAGTTGATTTTATAGATGAATAGGAATTTGCTTAAGGGTTTTGGCATCATCAAAAAGGGGGAAATTGTTGGGACAATTTGAATATTTTGATTAGATCCCAAAACCCCTGATGAATTTGCCTAAGTATAGTTGTTCAGGATAGTCTAGTTCAGGATAGTCAGGTTAGGGATTCAGTTCAGGGGGAACGTGTTGAAGACTGAAGGAGATTGGAGTCGACCCAATTTACTGAAGTCTGAAGTGCAACTCGCCCTGAAGCAGGTCAGAGTCAGTCTTATTGAAGATTGCCTGAACTGAAACTGAAGATCGAAGTCTGAAGATCCATCCTGAAGACCATCCGGAATACCATTGACTGATGTTTCTACTGAGTACACTAAGCATGCTCAGGACAGAACTTAGTCAGTGAAGAGTAAGTGTAACCTATCAGGCCGAGCTGAATGCTCGTAAGACCTGACTTAGGCCTTGAGTCAGTTTATCTGACACATGTAAGTCCAAAGCAGAAAGGTTACACATATTGGGCTGAATAACCTATCAGGCTGAGCTGAATGCTCTTAAGACCTGACTTAGGCCTTGGTTCAGTTTACCTGAATCATGTAAGTCCAAAGCAAAAAGGATATTTATGCTATGGGACAAAGAGACAAAGAGAATGTCAATAAGACTCCAATAAAGACAAACATTCTGGCAGAGTTATTAACAAGAGACTCAGAGTATTGAATGTACGAGGAAGGACAAGTGTCAGATGGTCAACTAGCCGTTTGTACGGAGAGCCAATGATCTTTCGACACGCATGTACGGAGTCTGCGCAGCAGTTAATGCGGCATTTAATGCGTCTCAGAGTTGCAGGCGGCGGGACAAAAGTTGCTAGATTAAGCATGGTGATTAGGTCAACAGTACAACTAGCCTGCAACCACCCTAAAATAGGAAAGATTTGGGTAGATCTCCTCCAACAGATCTATTTTGAATCTTTCCAATAAATATGGAGAGCCTTGAACCCATTCAAGGCTAACGGGAAATTTCCAAGTGAAAGCTCTCAAGAATCCAAGCTCTCAAAGCATACTATAAGCAACACTCTACAATTAAATTTCCCTAGTATTGTAGTAGGATTCACTCTGTATTTGCTTAGATCGATAGCTCTAATATTTAGCATTGTTTTGTATTGCTAGAGCTATCTTAGTTGGAAACCAAGAATACCAAACCACTCAGGGTGTGAGATTGGTTGGTTAGAAGGACTGGGACTTGTAAAACCACCCAGGGGTCAGTTCCTAAGAGAGGAAGTTGGCTATTCGTGTCCCTTGGCACGTAAAACCCAAGTACCTATCCTCAGGGTTTTGAGGATAGCTTCATGTTAAATCAGGTCGTGGACGTAGAAGTTGGTTATCTCCGAACCACGTTAAAAAGACCCTTGTGTGCTGATTTACTTTCGTGTTCAGGATCATAATGGTCGTTCATATTTAACTGAACATACTGCATTGTTATGATAATCAGGCTGAATCAATCATCCTGAATCTGAATACTGTGCACCTGCCTTAACCACCATTTACTAAGCAAACTCAGAGAAAACATTTTCAGAAACTAAAATGAGTAGACACTAAGGGCTCACATTCCGCACGTACTCTAGCTTACTGAGATAGTAGTCCAACTGACTTGCTTCTGAGCAGTCAGTAGGTTTGTTATCTCTACTGAGCTTCTGAGCACATCACTCACACTCAGCTTATTTGACTCACTACTGAACTGTCCCTGCTGCCCCTGTGGACCTTCAGTTTACTGAGTAACTTCAGGATCTTCCTGACTGAGAGTGTAAGAGCATTTTTCTGAATATTCAGAAAAATCTGACATCAGTGTATTTCCCCCCCACCATACACTGATTATACACGTTTTGGGACCAACAATATTTTCCAGCCATTTTGAGCCGAGAGAAATTATCAGATGAACTATATTAAGTCTAGAAATAGGAGTGAATACCTCATTGAAATCTTCTCCTTCATTTTGCTCGTAACCTTTTGCAACCAATCGAGTTGTTTTCTTGTTGATGGGTCCATAAAGATTGATTTTGGTCTTGAACACTCACTTCACTCCAATACTAGATTTGTACGAAGGCTAATTGGTAAGCTCTTATGTTTCATTCTTTTCAGTAGAAACTTGATTTTCTCTTTCATTGCTTCCACCCATTTTTCATCCTTTGATGCTTCGTCATAAGTGATCGGATCTTCTCCTGCAAAGAATGCAAAGTAAAGTTGATCTTCTGTATTCACTCCTTCAGTTGCATCATAGATCTCTTTCAATGAACTCATTCTTCTTGGTGGTGAATCTTGATGTTGTTCTTGTCCTAATATTTTCAGGGTGAATTTGTTCCACATCATTATTCTGGAGCTCTTCTTCTTCTTCTTTAAAATTAAGAGTTCGTCATCTCGGTAAACCTGGATATTCTGAAAAGTCATAGCAGCTATTTTCATAAAAACAAACATCTCTGCTAATCACAATTTTCTTTTCTCTTGGATTATAAAGCTTGTAAGCTTTAGTTCTTTGATTGTAGCCAATAAAAATGAACTTCTCGAATTTATCATTAAGTTTCGATGTCAAGGTATTTGGAACATGAGAAAAAAGAAGACAACCAAAAGTTTTGAAGTGAAAAAAAATTGGATTTTTACCATACCAAACTTCATTCGGAGTGGAGTTATTAAAGTTCTTTGTTGAGGATCTGTTCATCAAGGAAACAACACAAGACACTATTTCTGCCCAAAAGCATGCTGTCATATTTATTTTTCAACATGCATCTCACCATGTTCATAATTGTTCATTTTTTGCGCTTTGCGCCTCTATTTTTTTGAGGTGAGTACCTGGCTATCAATTCATGTTGAATGCCATGATTTCGGAAAAGTTCTTCAAATTCAAAAGAGACGTATTCTCCTCCACGATCAGTTCTTAGATTTTTTATTTCGTAGTCAGAAGATTTTTCAACTTGAAATTTGAACGATCTAAAGCAAGAGAAAGCATCATATTTTTCTTTTACACAGTAAACCTAAATTTTCTTGTGTAATCATCAACAAATAGTAAGAAGTACATGTTGCCTCCAAGAGATGACACGTGTATTGGTCCATAAAGATCAGTGTGGACAAGTTCCAAAGGTGATTGTGAATACCACTTAGACTTTGATGGGAATGATTATCAGTGTTGCTTTCCCAATTGTCATTTGATTAGGGTTATATTTGCATCAATTTGTACTCATTTAGAGATGATTTTATAGAGTTTTGCATGCTTTTATGACCTTAGTTACTATCTTATTCATTACTAATCCATTGTGCAAATAATTGATAAAATTTGTAGGAAAATGGATGATATGCACCAAATAATGAGAAGTGAAGAAATATCGATGAGAGAGACAAGCAAATGGAGATGATGAGACATCTGTTACAAGTTCACGAGCGTGCTCAAATCAAGAAAGGAGTCTAATGAAGCCCGGAGGGAGATTAAAACACATGGAGAGAAGAAACAAAGCTTGAAAGCGATGAAAATTGAACTAACACCTCAAACAGCTCGGGACTACTAACTGCTCAGAATTTCCTTTGACCGCTCGCAAACCCCACTGGTCGCTTGCAGTACAAAAGGCCAACACTGCGAGCTGTTTGCTTAAGGGGGTGAGCAGTTTGTCCAGACCGCTCGAAAACCCCTAGACCGCTTGCATTGTGCATCTCAGATTTTAACTCGATTTTTATCCGTTTGAGGGGCATTTTGGGTATTCAACCTAGGGACATAAAAATACAATATTGGAGCACAAAATTGGGAATTCTCATTTAGGTTTTAGAGCTCTAAACACTTTCAAAATTCTTGTTCTTGATTTTCGGGATTTTCCAGACATAGTTTCTTTCAATTCTTTTGATTTCTTGAACGAGAAGAGGATCGTACATTGGTTTACATTTACTTGCAGAACACTTAAAGATTTATTTGAATTCAAATTTAATTTTATGCAAGTTATTTCCATTTGAAGAATTTCTGGTAATAGTTTTCTAATTCTTTTCATATTTATGTTATCTTCAATAATGTCTGTTGTCTCAGATATTCATGTTCACTCATTAGCCATGAACTAATCCTTCAATGCTTTGGATGAAGGAAATTATGAACTAATCATTGATCATTTCTCTTGCATTTCTTTAGTATAGACATTCTGCTGAGAGAGTCTTTCAATTGGTTAATGAGACACTTAGAGTTTTCATTTCTACTAATTAATATTTGAGTCCTAATCACAACATATAAAAATTGAGTGAGAATGATAAGGGTGTTCAATTGATAGTAATGGGTTCTAGGTTATTGGGTTAATGTAGAGGACATTGAAAAATGTCTTGTTGCACAAAACAAAATATCTGAGGGATTGTGTATAAATGAAAGTTTATATTTGATTGGGTAGAAATGTCTGACTCACTCGTCATACAGTCTTTACAACGGAATTGGTAGGGAATTGACTGTAACTGGTACGTAATCGAATTCACATGAAGCATATCACTACTCCTGTACACGCAAGTGTTAGTTTAAGTTATTATTTTTGCATCTTTAATTCATTTCAATTTTTGCATTTTACGTGGTAATTAATTTGACAACCAGAACTGCAATTATTTACTTTATTTCAAAAATTCCCTAGGGTTCGATATAAACATTTTAACTTAGTCTAGCTTTCTACTACACGATCCTATACACTTGTAGGAAAGTGCTGAGAAAACAAATCACTAGTCAGCATTCCTCACATACTTTATTGATTACTTCAATTTTTAGCAACCCTGGAACTAGGGTTGCAAACTAATCAAATAATTTTGATTCGATTCGGTATTCATATTCGAATTTTGATATTCGTATTCAAAATTTTATGATTCGAATTCGATTACAAATATTCGTTTCGATTCAATTATTATTCAAATACGAATACAAAATAATGATATTCGATTCGATATTCGTAAATATTCGGTTAAATTTTTTTTTTTATAAATATTATAATTATAATAGACTTAATAGTTAGTATAATTATTGCTATTATTATTTTTTTTTATTATTTTAAGATTATAGACCATTAGAAATTTATGGCTACTATAATTACTACTATTTTAAGGATGTAAGCTCATTAGATAATAATCTAGATATCATATGCACCTATATTTCAAACTCTTACCCGACGGTTGTAAATGAATCAAATACTTTTGATTCGATTAGGTATTCGTATTCGAATTATGATATTCGTATTCGAATTTTTATGATTCGAATTCGATTCGAATTCGCTTACAAATATTCGATTCGAATTCGTTTACAAATATTCAATTCGATTCGATTATTATTCAAATACAAATACAAAACTATGATATTCGATTCGATTCGATTCGTTTGCAACCCTACCTGGAACAATATCTTTGGAAGATAGATCCTTCAAGCTTCGAAAATTTAGGTGTCCATACTTATCATGCCACAGCTTCGAAACTTCATTATTAAAAGCAGAAACATCCAGGCTTAATTGGGAACAAGTTGTTTGATCCCAAAAAAATATTCTTAATATTTTGATTATTCTTTTTCATGGTGCACATATTTTCAGCAAATTGGAAATCGAACCTTTTTCGTAGTAAGTGGCCAACACTTAGAAGATTACTACGCGGTCCCTGTATGTAAAGAACTTCTGATATCTTCTCCAGTTTTTCAGTTTTTGATTTGAAAGTAATTTTGCCAATGCCTTGAATTTTATAAGACTTGATATCTCCAACATTAATCTGGTCATTGTTAGTTTCCACAAGAGAAGCGGATAAATTTTTATTTCTGGTAATGTGTCTACATGCTCCACTATCCAAGTACCATAAATTTTCAAATTTTCCGTCAGACGCAATCACCAAAGTTTTTGATCCTTTAGCTTCATTATGCACTAAACCAGACATAGGTTTCTTTTCAGGATGATTATCCTAACAATTATTTTCTTTATGTTCAGGTCTATGACAATAATTACACTCAAAGTAAGGTTTTGTAACTTTATAAGTACCTCTTCCTCTACCTCTTTGAGATGGGCGGAACGATGACTTCTCTTCTCTTCTTGGTTCTTCATTTCTCCTTTTTTGAACATTTTGATCTGAAGGAAATTTTCCTCGATGACCTCTTCTGTGTTCACGAGATAAGCTTTGTACTCATTGATGTGAATTGAAATTTTAAAGCTTGATTGTGAGAAGAACTTGATTGAGTTCTCCTTTGTAGAATTCTTGCTTCATGAACTTCCAACCTTCCTTGCAAACCTTCAAGAGACATTGAAGAAAGCTCATTTGATTCTTCAATGGTGACCACAATATGGTCAAATTTTGTTGACAAGCTTTGTAGAACCTTCTCCACCGTCCTTTGTGTCTCCAAAACTTCTCCATTTGAAGCCATTTAATTTACAATGGAAGAGAGACAAGTGAAATATTCTGAGATCTTTTCATTTTCTTTCATCGCAAGTTTTTTGAACTCAGCTCGTAATAATTATAAATGGACCTTTTTCGCTTGATCATGTCTGGAGTATGTCGTATCTAAAATTCTCCATGCTTCGTGAGCGCTAATTACTTTTGAGATACTCTCATAGACTGGATTTTTCAGTGTTTGGTAAATTTGGAAGAGAGACTTTTGGTCCTTTTGTTTTTGTTTTCCAAAAGATCTCGTTGAGCGGTGGTTAGTTGGGACTCATCTTTCGGCACACCGACACCTTCTTCAACAACACTCCACAAGTCTTGAGATTCAAGACTGGGCCTCATTAGATTACTCTAATAATCATACATTTCATTATTGAATTTAAAAATAAGAGAAACAAGATTGTTGTTAGTCTTTTTTTCTTTTTTTATCTTACCGGCTCTAATGCCAGTTTGATAGAAATAATTTTGGAGGCTGGAATTTTCATTTTCTATTCCTAGAATTTGTCTTACAATTTTGCTCATCAAGTTCACATATTTATAATTGATGACATTCAAATACATGAACTTAATTAATATATATACTAATTAAATACAAGAACGACTCTTTGAAGCAAATATTTGAAAAATACATTTGACTTGGAATAAATATTGAAATACACTTTGAGCAGAAATTATTCGGCTTACTCCAACAGAACATGAACTGGAGAAGAGTATTGATTTGCTTACTGCACAAAATCATGCTGACACTTCACTGCTTAATTAGCAGCCAAAAAGGACGAAATTAAAAGAAGTTGAAACAGAATTGTTGTTTTGTCAACGCTCAGACAATCAAGCAACACTGACATGCATTCTAGCCTGCCTAGGTCAGACAAAATTTGATATTTCTGATCTATTTTTTTAAGATACCTGCATAAAAACATTCAACTTTTTTTTTTTTTTGGGAATTAAATCAGATAACAAAGCAAGAAAATTATCTATACAAAACAATTACTCCCTCTGTCCTGCAGGAATTTATACACTTTTATTATTTGGACGTCTCACACAAATTTGCACACTACTAAAAAAAAAAAGCATGGATTTACATGCACACTCACAAACTTTTACACATATTTACCCATACACCACTATTTTATATATAAAACTATTTTTTCTTAAAATATGCCGTCCCGTAGGGTACAAATTCCTACGGGACGGAGGGAGTTTAAGTCAACCGGCCAAGTTCACGAACATGACGATAAAAAATCACAGAGTTCAAAAAACAATCTTTTACGATTCCGATCATATCAAAATCCAAAGTAATCAAAATCTAGTATTTACAACTTCCCAAATATTTATCATTTCTCAACCTTTGAATGGCAAGGCAGCATTCCCAAGTAAAGATTAGCACGAATGGAGTCATTCTATGAAGTGAGTCGGCTCAGTGTTCGAGTTGAATCACCATCCAAACCAAGCAGTTCTTCCCAATTTACCTCTTCTTCCTCTTCATGCTTCTCTCTCATCATCTCCAATATTTTCTTCACTTTTTCCTTTGCATGATCGCTCCCTGTTTCTTCCACCTTCTTCATCACTTCTTCCACCCCTGCCTCCTTTGCTAAAACCCTGAACCTCAACCCGCCGTAACTCAGCCCATAAACTGCCGCTAAACAGCTATCCCGAGTCAACACAGATTCAAACTCATCCCGACTCAACAAGCCCAGAAAACACTCCACTGCCCCTCCATCCAACATCGCCGCCCTACCCTCAACACTGGCGGCAAAATTGCACAAAAGCAACATAACCCGACTCATCATGCGCCCTGATTTCACCATGCCTAACAAAATCTGAACCGCCCCGAGTTTGATTAATTTGACCCGGTTACTCTGCACCAGAGAAAGATGGTACAACGCCAGCGCCGAGTCATGCCGAGTCCGCTCGGACCCGGAACGGAGCGCGTGGAGCAGCGGCGGCAACGCGCCCAGAACTCCGATGGCGGTTTTGTTCTGATCATCAAGGGATAAACTGAAGAGCGCACCGGCGGCATGATCCTGCGACTCAGGGGATCCGCCCCTTAGAACGTCGATCAGCGGCGGAACTATCCCTGACCGTACGATCTTTACCTTGTTCTGTTTCTCTAGAGAAAGGTTCACCAACGCCGCAGTGGCGTTCACTTGCAGAGTCGAATACCTGCTACTGATTAACAATTTCAGCGCCGAGAGTACCCGCGGAGTGCAGAAACGGGCGCGGGTCTCTTCCCGGGTCCGGGTCAGTCGCCGGAGGCAGATCGCCGCCTCCTCCTGCTCGTGAATTTGTGAACTTTTCAGGCGGAGGCAGAGCTCTTCCTCCTCCGAGAAAATCGAGTCCGAAATTTCGATGTCGCACGAAGAAGACGAGGAAGAGTAACAGGACGGCCGGGTTGTTAGCGGGAGGGGGGTTGCTGACCCGTTGAGAGGCGTGATGGACTCGTCAGAACTCGTGACGGAGAGTTCACTCGGCGTCCGAGTCAACTCTGTTGGGGGAATTAATCTGCGGATGATTTTGTCGGCGGAGTAAAAGTCGATGGGCGTCGGGGGGTCGATGCGGTGGCCGCGGCACCAGGTGAGAATGGCGGACTTGAGGGCGAGGTTGGGGATGACGGTGGAGAAATCGGGGGCGGCGCCGTCGTGGAGAATGGGGTTGAAAGAGAGGGAAATGCAGGCATGGACGCAGTGGCGTTCGAAAGAGTGGCCGGAGGAGACTATAACGGGATCCGCCATGATGGAACCAGAGAGTGGACATAGAAACTCGGGTGGAATCGATTGATTGTGGTTTTTGAGGAAGAGTGGTGACCTGTGGAAGGAAATCTTCCATCTCTGCAGCTTCCCACTTCCCATTGGGCAAATTAATGACTGGGAATTAGAAATGATGGAAATTAAAATGCATGGAATGGAAGGATTGAGTGGAGAAAATGCGGGAATTATTATAGTCGTTGGATGCAAAATGCAACTTAACGATGCAAATTGATTATTGATTTTTAGTAAAAGAGAGAGAGGGAGAGTTGGTCATTCCTTCTTCCTTTTATAAAAAGGTGAGACAGACGCGTGGCTATTTATTTGACCAATTACGAGGCTTCATCTCCAAGATTTGTCCTTTCATTCAAAGCCCCACTATTTGGCTTTCTATTTACTTGTTTTCAATCATTTGAGAAATATTTTTTTAAAGATTGTGTCTAATCAAAATTATTTCTATATTTTTAACTTAAAAATAGCTACTTAATCAATTAAAATGAGCTTATTTTAAATCTGATCACAACGTAAATAAAGTTAATGATGTTTTAAATAATTAAAAATAGATAAAAATTTATATGAAATGTTTCACTGTGTGAAACGGGTAAATTTAAAATAATTCGCAGATCCTACCGGGTCGGGTCGGATTTGGTCCTTTTTTTTAAAAAAAAAATTTGCAACTATGATTCCAGATTTTTTCGCTCCCAGGTATGTTACTTTTTAGGCAAATGTGTGTTACTTTAAAGCAAAATGTGTGTTACAATTAGACCAAATGTTGTTTTTTACATATATATCACTTGTTTTTGTAAAAATAACATTTTTATCATTCAATGTAAGAGCAAAATGTGTGTTATTAAAAGAAAAAAATATTATATTTTCATTTAGTAACATATTTTTAACTATTTTTAAAAAGTAACACCAAGTCTTTTATATAGTAACACACATATGTTAATAAAGTAACATATATTAATAGTAACATGTATATGTTCATTTAGTAACACAGTTTGAATAGTAACATATATTTATACATTGAGTAACACATATTTTTGTGATGTTTTTTCAATGTGTTGTTCTTTTAATTATGCATATATATTAAATTTTGTAACATATTTTTAACTATTTTTAAAAAGTAACACCAAGTCTTTTATATAGTAACATACATATGTTAATAAAGTAACATATTTAATAGTAACATGTATATGTTCATTTAGTAACACAGTTTGAATAGTAACATAGATATGTTCATTTACTAATATATATTTATACATTGAGTAACACATATTTTTGTAATGTTTGTGTTGGAGAAGATGGATAATGATGATTATGTTTATTTAGAGAAAATGAATGGGGATGATGTTTGTGTTGGTGAGTTAGAGAAAATGGATAGTGATTATTCTGTTTATTTAGAGAAAATGAATGGGGATGATGTTTGTGTTGTTGAGTTAGAGAAAATGGATGAAGATTATTGTATTTATTTAGAGAAAATGAATGGTGATGATGCTTCTGTTGATTTAGAAAATAGGAGTGAGAGTTCACATAATTCTGAATCATCAAGTGAGAAGGATGATAAACATTGTGAATCTTCTGATGAGTTGGAGAAAGACGACGGAGGAGCCAATATAGTGGAAGAAAGCTGCAGTGTGCATGAAGAAGAACACGAAAATGAAAGAAATCGCGGATTCCATAGTTGACCCGATCTTTGAGCCGCAGGTTACCTAGGATCTGTTTCACGGCGTGAAACGTTTCACGTGAGTATTCCTCTTAAAAATATGCTCTAAGGGTGAAAGAAGGTTATTTTTTTCCTATGATTACCTATATTGGTAAACCAAAAAAATTATATCTATTTTTATTGGATGGAGTCATGGAAGGAGTTCTTTTTATTTTTATTTTACTTATAAATATAATTTTATGTATATCAAATGTGAAGGTAAAAGTAACTGAAATATTAAATAAAAATTATTACAATTAAATCTTACATACTAATATAATAAAAAATGTACTAACTAGTAATATATTTTTCATTGAAAAATAGCAAGTGCAAAAGGGTTGATACATATCTATGAGACTTGGTCCCATTAAATATTAATGGTCGATTACTAAGGAAATTAACACACTATATTACATGTTTGTTTTCCTTGGTTGGTTCTTTAATGGAGACTATTGTCGAGTTGCCATAAATCAACTGCAAACAACTTTTAATACTTTACTAGTTTTGCTCGAGAATTTAGTTTTATTTGTATCGAGTGCATTATATAGTTTTAAAAAATTATCTCATTGTTATTGAAGTTACCCTA
The DNA here is from genome assembly GCA_026898435.1 of Prunella vulgaris. NCBI lineage: Eukaryota > Viridiplantae > Streptophyta > Magnoliopsida > Lamiales > Lamiaceae > Prunella > Prunella vulgaris. The sequence continues at coordinate 74,323 of JAPKLY010000432.1, read as the reverse complement.
TATTATACGAAAAAGTCATTCACATTAAATTAATTTTTTGGTATTAATAAATAGAGTGAGTCTCCTGTGTAATATGATACCGTGCAATATGCTATTAAAATGGAAATTTTTAAAATTTGAGGGTCAACAGGGTTAAAGTAACAAAATTTTCGGATCTTAATCGAGTCGGGTTAGATTTGAGAAATTTTCAAATTTCAGGATTTTTGCTCTCAGTTGGTGATACTATAAGAGTAAATTTATATTACTATAAAGTCAAATGTGTGCTAATGTAAGAACAAATGTTTTTTTTTTACATATATTTGTTTGTTTTTGTAGAAACAAACATTTTTAATACAATGTAAGAGCAATATGTGTGTTACTATAAGAAAATAAAAATATTAGTTTTTCATAAATATTTATTTAATTTTTATAGAAATCATTATTTTTTAAGATGTAGTAAGACATGTTTTGTCTTACAGTAACACACATATTATCAACATAAAATCAATAAAAAATAAATTAAGAAACACATATTTTTATTCTTGTAAAAATACATATTATCCTTATAGTTATTTTAAAAGTACAAAAAATTAATTTTTTAAGATGTAGTAACACACATTTTGTCTTAATGTATCACACATATGTTCATGTAGTATACATTCTGAGACTGCCGAGATTTTTCCTTGAAAAATTCATTTGACCCGGTTTGACCCGGTAAGAATTCGCGAACTTTTAACTGGGTATATTGTACGGGTCGGCTTTTGTACAATATTGTATATTAGAATTTGTGTAATAAATATAATTTTTTTAAAAAATAACGTAAATAATTTTTTAAAAATAACAAAAATTTATAAGAAATATTCTACAATAGAACTATTCATATTTAAAAAATTCACGAATCTTGGCCGGGCATGGTCGGATCTGGGCAGTTTTTCTCAAAATCTCATGTAAGACAAATTCTAGGATTTTTTTTATATCAATTTGTGTTAAAATATGGACAAATGCATGTTACTATAAAACAAAATGAATGTTACTATCAGACTAAATATTTTTTTGCATATATTTATTTATTATTGTAGAAATAAATATTTTTTCATATAATGTTAGAGCAAAATGTACCTATATTGATTTTTCATAAATATTTATTTATTTTTGTAGAAATAATTATTTTTTCATATAATATAGCACATATAAAATAGTAAAAAGTGTACTTGAATTAATATACCTAACTTTGAAGGGATGATGTTTATATTAATAAATACATATTTGTTCTTAATAAAAACACATTTTGTCATTACAGTAACACATGTTTGTCCATATCGTAACACAAAATATCGAGCAAATGTGTATTACTATTAAAGCAAAGATATATTACTATTGTTCTTTTTACATATATTCATTTGTTTTTATAGAATATATATCTTTTATATAATATAAAGAACAAAATGTGTGTTACTACATGAAACAATATGCCTAGATTTAAATGGATGAATAATAAATTAAGAAATACATATTTATTCTTGCAGTAACACGCATTTGCCCATATAGTAATACAAACTGGAGAGTAAATATATGTTACTGTTTGAGAAAATGTGTGTTACTGTAGGAGTAAATGTCTGTTACTCTACATACAAATATTTACTTATCCTTAGACAATTATATATTGTCCTTATAGTAACACCGTGTAAGATATTAAAAGATGTATTATTACATTAACAATATATTATCAATATAAATCAACAAAAATAATTAAAAAATTAAAAAATACATTTTTTCCTTATAGTTACTTTTAAAGCACAAAAATTGATTTTTTAAGGACTAGTAATACAGATTTTGTCTTTCAGCAACACACATTTATCTATACAGTAACACGGTTTGAAAATGAATTTTTGAAATAATGTTGGTGCAAATTTTCCTGTGTTTAAGTCCGTGCATGTACTGTTGATTCACATTTTTTACATTTTACAGAAATTTATCTCTTTAGAAATAGAGTAAGTCTCTGTACATTAAGGCACCGTGACATTCAATTGTATTTTTAAAAAATTACATAAAATACTACTGAAAAGACACATATTTTATTAGTAAAATTTGTATTTTTAAAAATTAATTTTTCAATAATAACACATGTAATTTTTCTATAAATAAATAATGTAACTTTTTAAAAATAGAAAACTAAAACTTAAAAATATACTTAAATTTCATTAGTGCACCGATTCAAAATAAACTTACTCTTGGTGGAATTGTGTTAATGGGGTAGTATGTTTTGTATTTTTTTTATTTTCTTAGATTTTGACTTTGGTATTATTAATAAAGCTAATATTGGTCGTAAAACAAATTAAAGTAGGTTCGTAGCGCGCTGCATTTGCATGAAAATCATGCAAAAGGATGCCACTCGTGCAATCATTAAATTATTAATTAATCTATTTTATTATAATAATATATTTACACTATTTATTTATTATTTATTCGACTTAATTGCTAAGTTTCTTTGCTCAACTTTTGAGTGTTGTGTTGTTCTAGGCTGGAGATCACTACCTTGCTAAGTTTTCTTTTCTTTTTAACCTACTTTCCCTGCAATATTTATATATTTTACTGGCTATAAAGTATCTTAAGTATATCTGAGGGATTCTTTTTTTAAAAAAGAAAAAAAAAATGTGTGTCTTTTAATTCCTATGACTTCAAATCCTATTTCATTGATGTCGTATATATTCATGAAATTGAACAAAATCAAAATTCAGAAGCAAGATGATCCTTTTCTATTTCTATCCTCTCTTTTCTTTTTATGACTTGTATAAAGTATAAAAACTGACTAATTAATCTGGAGGTGGAGTTTGGTACGAAAATTCTTCAATGGTAATGGGGGTGGTGATACATGTATAGTAATTATAGTGGGTAATTAGAATAAATAATGTACACAACATTGATTTTCCTCCTAAATAAGGTAATCATTACCCCCATTTGATTATCCTCATCTCATCATATAATCATCCTCCTCAATCAATCTCATATACTACAATCAACAATTTTTTTTTGTCTACTTATTTCAAAATTGGAGCACGATACTAATGGTATAACAACCATGAACATAAACTCTCATTCAACATATATAAGGGTGAAGAAGAAAAATAAAATTATATTCTTATTATTATTGAAGAATTTAAAACACGCGCCCCTTAATTTTAATATTCATTAACAAAAACTTCAGTGGAATTCTGATTAAACTCTGTATAAACTGATGCAACATAAAATTAATGCAGAGGAATTCCGTGTCATAAATTGTTACCATTAAACAAAGCCGTGGGTTGCATATTAATAATTAATTACAGGAAAAAGCTGTGAGCTTTGTCAAAAGTTTGAGGTTGAATAAGAAATTGTAGTTAATATATTACTGGTTCGCAGCAGGTTCCATCATTTTGGGGTTCTATTTTTAATATACAAGAAGTTTGAGCTTTTATTTAACTTACTTTTAATATCTTATTCGTGTATAATAAATGATGTCACACTATTAATGAGATTAATCATCATTCATTTTCACTCCCCACATTTATTACTCCCAACCAAGCGGATCCCTGATTTTAAATCAACGATAAAAAACAGTACAACATCATTTGAAGTTTAAAATTGGTAATTTTCTGCAAAGATGTAAATATGGAGTACTTGTGTGCTAATTATATTTGATTTTTTCTTTTCTTTTTATAATTTTATTGCACAATGTATGAATATTTAAAAATCTCCAAAAAAAATTCAAATATAATTAGATCAAGTGCATAGACACTACATCAGCATATTTGTCAGAAATTACCAATTTTGATCATCAAAACGAAGTTATTTTTCTTTTTACCGTCGATTTGAGACCAAATTCTGATCTTATTAGAAAAATTGAAATTAAATCTAATAAAAAATTAATTTCGGAACTAAATCTATTTTGACAGATGATTTGTCATTTAAATTCTATGTATTTATATATTCAAAATGCTACTTCCTCCGTCTCCTTATAAGTCGCTCGTACCTTTTGGGCACGAGTTTAAAAAATATATAAAAATATTAATACAGTATAGGTGATGTGATGGAGAAAAGTGAAAAAGTAATGAGAATAGTGTAAAAAGTATTGAAAATAACAATAAAGAAATGAATAGTAATTTCCTATAAATATAAAAAAGCAAATAAGTTACATATAGTGGAACAGACAAAAATAATTAAATGAACAATTTATAGTGGGATGGAGGGAATACAAATATATATATATATATATATATATATATATCTTTTATAAAATACTATAACGATAAATGTTAATAAATAATTAAA